>JARBWK010000009.1:140017267-140047079 GCA_030556195.1 Anolis apletophallus | reverse complement strand
TAGTCTCAGCGGGGAGAGTGCAGTGTGATAGGGAACAGATGCCGCGCCACCACCGGGAAGGCAGAAGAGCACGTGGCTCAGGCCCGCCAGGGAGACCGGGGCCAACCCGGAAGCATCGCCAAGGGCCCGGTCGAGTAGCCGGGAAGGGGCCAAGGGAAAGAGAGGAGCTTGCTTCTCGTGCGGCCGAGGCCATCGGGCTGCGGACTGCCGCCGGAAGAGCCTCCGCCGAAGCCACAGAGAAGTCACCGAGGCCAAACCGACCCCGCGAGGCTAAGACACCAGTCCGAGGCAAGGCCGCAGCTGCAGCGAGACTGCGCGGGCGCCCAAGCCTGTGAGAGGCGGACGAGTTGGAGCTGAGATGGAGAAAGCGACCCAATGGCTGGCGGGAAGCGAACGATCTGCTGGACGCGCCGGCAGGTCCGACCCCAACAGGGCGGTGAGTCTGATCCCCTTGGCTGTGACACTTATAGATTTGATATCAAACTGTGGAACCCAGAGGGGCCCCAACCCATAGAGACAATAGCCATGCTAGATAGTGGGTGCACCGGTGCCTGATGTCCCCTAACTGGCCAAGCAATTGGGGATAAAGCCCCAAGCCTTGATAGAGCAGATCCCTCTTCTCCCAACTGGATGGGTCCCCAGCCAACGGAAGCCTGCCACCCACAAGACGGGAGAGATGAGAGTCCAGATTGGGACCCACCAGGAGACCTGAAATTCGTGATCTCGGCCATGGCGCACCAACCGGTAATCCTGGGGGCCCCCTGGCTACGCACCCAAAACCCACAGATTGATTGGGAGACAGGGACGGTGAAGTTCCGAGACGGAGAGGCACGGGTGAGAGTAGATGACCCTAGCGGAGACGGGGACCCCAAGCCAAGAGGAGCCGGAGTGGGGGCAGCAGAGAGCCAACTTTGCAACATCCCACAAGAATACAAAGACTTGAGGAGGTCTTTAGCGAATGGGGAAAGTGACCAGCTACCCTACCGGAAGTCGGACTGTGCAATTGAAATCGAAAGGGCGCGCCAAGCTGCCAGGCCCAGTTATACGCTTTCTGTCTGAACCGGAGAGAAAAAGGGGCGCTAAGAGAGTTTATTGACAAAAACATGGGACAGAGGATTTATCGAAAAAGTCTGAGCCGTTGGCGGCGCCGGTCCTGTTCCGCCCCAAGGCGGATGGCTCACTGCGGCTGTGTGTGGACTACCAGTGGACTCAACGCAATCAGCGACGAGCCCCTACCCCTTACCCCAGTCTGAGATACTGGCCCAGCTGGGGGGCTCGCTTCTTCACCAAGCTGGACATCCGGGAGGCATTTTTACCGGATACGGGTGAGAGACTAAGACTGCTGGAAGACGGCTCAACTGCCACTTGGGCCAGTACCAGTTCCGGGTCACGCCGTTCGGACTAAAGGCGCTCGAAAAATATTCCAGCAATTCATCAGCGAGATCTTTAGAGACCTGCTATACAAGGGAGTTCTAGTCTACCTAGATGACATGTTGATCTATTTTATTTATTTATTTATTTATTTATTTCTTGGGACTTACACCGCCGACTCCCAGGGGGCTCGGCGGCTCACAAGAACCAATGGCACAGCGCCAGAGGGTTAAAAACAGAACACTAAAAAAATCATTAAAACATGCAACAACAATAATGAAAACAAGAGCAGCAGCAATATAATGGCCCAGTGGATGTATAGACGAGCCTACTCACCGAAGGCCTGCCTAAACAAGTGTGTTTTGCAGGCCCGTCTAAACGGGAGTAGGTCCTCAGGGACTCTGGCTTCGGCCGGGAGGGAGTTCCAGAGCGTGGGAGCTATCACAGAGAACGCCTCCGGCGGGTAGATGTTAAATGAGCCAGCTTCACCGATGGTATTACCAAGAGGTTGGCCTCCTCAGACCGGAGTGATCTCGATGGGCAATATGGAGTGAGACGGTCCCTCAGATACGCTGGCCCCAGGCCGTGAATGGCCTTGAAGGTAAGAACCAACACTTTGAAGGCGACCCGGTGCTCGATAGGCAGCCAGTGCAGATCCTGCAAGATTGGAGTTATACGGCAACCTGCTGGAGCCCCAAACAGGAGCCGGGCGGCAGTGTTCTGCACTAGCCTGAGCTTCCGGATCGACAACATAGGCAGGCCAACGTAAGCGCGTTACAGTAATCTAGCCTCGAGATGACCGTGGCTTGGATCACCGTGGCTAGGTCGCTCCGGGAGAGGTAGGGGGCCAGCCTCCTTGCCTGGCGGAGGTGGAAAAAAGCAGCCTTACTGGCCATGGAGACCTGGGTCTCCATTGTCAGATGGGAGTCCAAATGGACACCCAGGCTTTTCACTGACGGCGCTGGGTGCAGCGCCGCACCGTCCAGGGTCGGAAGCTGGGCACCCACCTCGCCCGGGCGGCCCAGCCACAAGATCTCCGTCTTCGCCGGATTCACCCTTAACCTACTGGCTCGCAGCCATCCAGTAACGGCCCTCGAGGCACTGTTGAAATTATCGGGGACGGACTCCGGCCTGCCCTCCATCCTCAGAATGAGCTGGGTGTCATCCGCATACTGGTGACAGACCAGCCCATAACTCCGCACCAGCTGTGCAAGCGGCTGCATGTAGATGTTAAATAACAGAGGGAGAGAATGGCCCCTGAGGAACTCCGCACACTAATGGGGAGTCCTCGGAGACCACCCCGCCCTCCTCACACGCTGAGACCGCTGGCGGAGGAAGGAGGTCAGAGACCCGGGCGGAGAGCTTTCTCCGTGGCGGCCCCCATGATCTGGAACTCACTGCCACCCGCCCTCAGAGCCACTTCAACCCGGACTAGGTTCCTGTCAGACCTGAAAACCTGGCTCTTCCGCCTAGCGTTTGGGGCCTGATCGGTACCTTGAATGACTGAGCCTCTCCTTGCCGTCTGTATCTATGTTTTTAAATTGATGTACATTGATGTATTTTGGGGTTTTTAAATGATGTAAGTCGCCCGGAGCACCGGTGGTGGAGGGCGACTCACAAATATTAAAGTATTATTATTATTATTATTATTATTTAAGGACAGTCCCCCTCACTCCAGCCATGGCCAGGCGGTGGATCGAAAGATTGTGGTCGACCGTGTCAAACGCTGCCGTGAGGTCCAATAACACGAGCAGCGCAGACCCGCCTTGGTCGAGCTGGCAGCGGAGTTGGTCTGTGATGGAGACCAGAACCGTCTCCGTCCCGTGCCCCAAGCGGAAGCCGGACTGGAAGGGGTCTAGCCATGTTGCATCATCTAAGAAGGATTGCAGCTGCTCCATTACTGCCCTCTCAACCACCTTGCCCAGGTACGAAAGGTTCGACACTGGGCGGTAGTTGGAGGGAACCGCAGGATCCAATGACGGTTTCTTCAGTAATGGAGCTACCACCGCCTCTTTTAAGCACTCTGGAAAGACTCCTTGCTCAAGGGAGCTGTTAATGATATTCAACAGAGGCCCACGTAACCCCTCCAGGCAAGATCTAACAAGCCAGGAGGGGCACGGGTCGAGGGAGCAGGTGGTAGGGCGAGCCGCAGTCACTATCTTATCAACAGCATCTGCGTCCAGTGGCCGAAACCGGTCGAGGGTGGGCCCAGGGGAGGGCCACGGGGTCTCTAGCTCTCTTACTGTGTCAACTGTGGCCGGGAGGTCCCGGCGGAGGCTCAGTATCTTGTCTGTAAAAAGCTCTGAAAAGCACCGGCAGTGAGGGCCTGATCACTATTTTTGGGACGGTAGGGACCGTCGTCAAGGATCGAATTACCTTAAACAGTTGGGCCGGGCGTGAGCTTTGCAGACGCTATCAAGGCAGAGAAGTATTCATTTTTGGCTGCCTTGATAGCATGCTCATAGGACTCTTTAATTAGCTTATAAGCTGATACTGAGGCTCCGTCACGGAGTTTCCGCCACGCGCTCTAGCTGTCTCCTTTCCCGCTTCATGATCCTAAGGTCCCCTGTATACCAGGGGACCGATGATTGCGGGGCGGAGAGGGCGCCTGGGAGCAATCTCGCCGAGAGCTCTGGCCAGTGAGGTGTTCCAAGTCTGGACTAGCTCATCGACTGAGACGCTGATAGACTCCAGATCCCTCAGAGCATTCAGGAGCCTTTCAGGTTCCATAAGTCTCCTTGGGCGAACAAAAATCTGTTCGGCGCCCTTGCATGGGGGGGGGCGGTTGCTCCACCCGGATACTTAGAGCACAGTGGTCCGACCATGGTACCTCTATTACAGAGGCTAGGTCCACTTGGACCCCTGCGCTGAACACCAAATCGAGGGTGTGTCCGGCTGAGTGTGTGGGTCCCGAGTTAAACAAGGAGAGGCCCAATGTCGCCATGGTCGTCTCTCACCCGTTCTGAAGCAGAACACGTCGAGTTGACCCGGGAAGTCCTTCGCCGGCTTCGAGAGAACCAGCTCTTTGTCAAGCTTTCCAAGTGTGAGTTTCACAGACAGGAACTGGACTACCTGGGGTATCGTATCTCCACGCGAGGCCTGGCCATGGACCCTAGTAAAGTGAAAGATGTGCTCGCGTGGGAGGCGCCACGGACCCGGCAACAGCTACAGGGCTTCCTGGGGTTCGCCAACTTCTACCGGCAGTTCATCCAGAACTTTGCAGAAATAGCGCTCCCCCTGACTGAACTGCTAAAAACTAAGGGCCTGGGGGAGACGAAGAAAGCAAAGTCCCCAAGCGCCAAGCTAAATTGGACACCGCAGTGCCAAGAAGCCTTCGACAGCCTAAAGCGAAGCTTCACCAGCCAGCCACTGCTGATGCACCCCCAAGCCGACCGCCCGTTCACGGTGCAGTGCGACGCCTCCGAGGCGGCCTACGGAGCGGTCCTCCTGCAGCGGGATGAGGGGGGCCACCCTTCGGCCGTGCGTCTACCTTTCCAAGAAGTTTACGGAGACAGAAAAACGCTGGCACGTGTGGGAAAAGGAGTCGTTCGCCGTCCGGGCCGCGCTAAGCCACTGGAGACACTTCCTGGAGGGCACCACTTCGCCCTTTGAAGTATGGACGGACCACAAGAACCTACAAGCGCTGCAGTCCCCGCAACGGCTCAACGCTAAACAACTGAGATGGGCGCAGTTCTTCAGCCGGTTCAACTTCGAGCTGAAGTACCTACCCGGGGCGAAGAATGTGCTTGCCGACACCCTGTCCAGGATGCCTGAGGCCGACTACTCGGCGCCGGAGGAATTAGGTACAGTGTTCATCAAATGCCAATTGGGCCTGGTGGCCCGCACTCGGGCAGCTGCCAAGCCGCCGCAGCCAGCGGTCCCCGGGTCCCCGGAACTCTTGGCCGACCTGGCGGCCGCTTATGGGGATGACGCCTGGCTTAAGGATCACCAAGATGACCTCACTCAGGCTGGAGGAATCTGGTATTACAAGGACAAGCTGTACGTCCCGCAGGCCCAGAGGGGCCCGATCCTAAGCCAGGCACACGACTCCAAGCTGTCGGGCCACTTCGGCCTCACCAAGACCCTAAAGCTTCTAGCGCGGCAGTTCTGGTGGCCGGCGATGCGAAAAGACACCAATGACTGTCAGATCTGGGAAATCTGAGCTTGGAAGAAGTTCAGGTTTCCAGCCTGCCATGAGGTGGCTGACCTTTGTCCCAGTTCTCTGGGACCTTTGTCCTAGTTATTGAAGGACATGCTGAGTCAGTGTGGGAGTGATGTAACTTCCAGGTGCCTCCAGGGGAAGTGAGGTAACCTCTCCTGGACTTGGACATTGGACAATGAACTGTTAATGCTGACTCAGAGACTAATGAGGGTCACATCCCTTGGGACTATGGGATTTGCTGATTCACCGGATATGGTGCAACCCTGCCTGGACATTGCATGAGCAAGGGGAGGGGGGGTTTAGGTATAAAAGGTGTGTTTGGGGGGGCGGGACGGTGCTTTAGCTTTACAAGTGCTGTACCTGCAATAAAATCGTGTTGGACCGTGCTTCTATCTATGCGTGATCCTTACCGAAGTTGGAGCGTCATTACAGAAGCTAAAGCCCCATTCAACTTTCCCAGAAATGGAGAGGTTGGCTTGGAAGGAAGAGGAGTATATCGATATGTGGAATATTGCTCCTGAAGAAGTCCGGAGAACCATGGATTGGGAGTGGACAACCGTTGACCAAGTGGGGTTCCCAGATGAGTCCAGGGAAGTGACGGCGTGTGGTGCGTCAGCCCAGAGGGACGATCTCCGAGAAGCGGAGAAATTGTGGGACGCTCGGGTGAGCGCTTTGAGAGAAATGAGGCAGCGAGGCCCCAATCAGGCGGGTGTCCGGATGGCCGGAGGAACCAGAGAAGCTGTGCTGAAAGAAGGGCCAGCTCAGGTGGATCCAGTGGAGTGCAGGGCCAGAGAAGCTGGGAGGAAGAGTGCCCCAGTTCAGGTGGACCTGGAGGAGAGTGGTAGCGAGACCACAGAACCTGAACCGCTGTCGGAGTTGGAGGTGATGAGATGTAGAATGGATGCAATGGAGCATACCATGAGAAGGATGTCCCAGGCTATGCCCAGGAGAGAGCCAAGGGATTCAGCATGGAGTGCCCCGGGAGGAGGAGATTTCACTTTTTATTCGTGGATGGATGGCGAACCTTCAGCAGCTGGGCGTCCTAGATCTCCCATGGGAGTGTGGGCGGACGGTGGTCATCTGGCGTCAAGAGGAAGTGAATCCAGTCCCGGCGAGCCGGCCCCTGCAATCGGCAGGGATGGGAAGGGGAGTTTCCAGGATGGAGGCCCCTCAGGGGAGGAGAGTGCAATCTCAGGAGTTTGGAGGACAACTGAAGAAAGAACCTCTGAGGGTGGAATTTGAAGGGGAAGCGTGCAAGGTGGCCTTCTTTATTGCCGCAGTTAAAGACCATATGGAGGACTATGGTTATCTTTACCCCAGCGATGGTAGCAGAGTTCGAGCCATTGGAGGAGTATTTAAGGGAAGGGCTGCTGAATGGTATGTGCAGTGCCATGACCGGAGAGATCCATGTTTAACATCAGTCAGGGCCTTCTTGCAAGCTATTAGAAACCGGTTTCGTGATCCTCTGGAGAGGATAAAAGCGAAGGAAGCGCTGCAAAGTCTATCCCAGGGATCCCGTTCAGTCACTGAGTATGCAAAAGAATTTATGGGATTGGCCGGAAAAGTTGCAGAATGGTCTCAAGCAACCTTGCTAGAACTATTTAAGGATGGCCTGCGGAAGGAGATTTTAGAATGGTGTCTGCATCGCGGAGATCCAGGTGACATTGATGGGTGGTTCCAGTTGGCCGGAAATGTGGAGGGGATCTTAGCCCAAGTGCAGCGACGGCGGTTCCAGACGACGAGATCCAGGATGTCGGGACGCGGTTTTGCTGGGGGCCGATTCCGGGGAGGAGAGTTTTGTCGTGGCGGCGGTGATAGCAGGGCCAGCATTTTGAAGAAACCAATGATGGGACGTGGCCTTTGTTTCATTTGTTCCCAGCCGGGCCATTTTGCGTCGCAGTGTCGACAGAAATTAGTGCGGGATCCTATCCGCTCGGATCCATCTAAAGTGGCATCTGCTAAGGCGGCCTTTGTAGACAATACTGATGTAAAAAGTGTTGGGGTGAGTCCCCCCACGTGTACAATGCACCCTGGGTTTATTTAAAGGGAAGGAAATTATTGAATGTGGGTGTTCGGTGAATATCAGGTCCCCTAAGTTAGTAGATGATTTGGGGGGCTATGAAGACTTTAGATACCTCTGTTAATTTTACCCAGTTAGATGGGTCATCTATTAAGGGTGGGCCGTTTTCTTTGGGCACTAAGGATCTGAAAGGTCGGGTGGGACCTTGGGAGGGGGGTATTGATTTTGTAGTGGCCCCCATTGAAGGACATGAGGTGGTATTAGGACTGCCTTGGTTAGAGCAAGTCAATCCAAAGATTGATTGGAAGTCTGGGAGGGTGCAGTGTGAGCCAAATGTGGGGAAGGGGATTCTGAATGAGGTACAGGGGGTGCCTGTGGAATATTGGGATTATGCAGATGTGTTTAACCCTATATTGGCTCAAAGTCTTCCCCCTTTCCGAAATGTACAGTGTAGTATAGAGGTCAAAGAGGGGGCTATCCTGCCTAAACCAAAAATATATGCCATGACGGTGCAGGAGAAGGTGGCTCTGAGAGAGCAGATTGATGGGTATTTAGAGAAGGGGTTTATTCAAAGGTCTGAATCCCCTATTGCGGCGCCAGTTTTGTTTAGGGAGAAGAAAGATGGGAGGTTGCGTTTGTGTATCGATTATAGGGGGTTAAACGCCATTAGCACTACGAATTGTTATCCCTTGCCCTTGATCAAGGACTTATTGGGCCAGCTAGGGGGCGGTAGATTTTTCACCAAATTGGATTTGATAGATGCGTTCCATATGGTGCGGGTGAAAAAGAGTGACCAATGGAAGACTGCTTTCTCTTGCCCTCTCGGGCTGTACAAATGGACCGTGATGCCATTCGGTTTGGCCGGAGCTCCCGGTATTTTCATGCAGCTGATTAACGAGGTGCTGCACCCCCTTTTATATAGGGGAGTTTTTGTGTATTTGGATGATATAGTGATTGTGATGCGTACTAGAGAGGAGCATGTACAGTTGGTTCGAGAGGTGTTAGAAAGGTTAAGGCAAGCTAGTTTGTATGTGAAGTTAAGTAAGTGTGAGTTTGGGAAGAATCAGATTGATTTTTTGGGGTATCGGATTAGTGAGAATGGAGTGGCCATGGATCCGGCTAAAGTAGAGGATGTGTTGAGCTGGGAGGCTCCGCAAACCCGGAGGCAGTTGCAGGCGTTCTTGGGACTGGCGAGTTTTTATCGTACCTTTATACCTGGGTTTGCAGCTATAACTCTTCCCCTCACGGAGTTGTTAAAGACGAAGGGGAAGGGGGAGTCAAGGAAGACCAAATCCCCAGGGGCGAAATTAAGTTGGACTAAGGAATGTCAAGGAGCATTTGAGAGATTAAAGAGAGCTTTTACCCAAGGTCCTTTACTGGTACATCCCGATGTAGACAAGCCTTTTGTGGTGCAATGTGATGCTTCCGCTTGGGCATATGGAGGGGCGCTGATGCAGAAGGATGAACAAGGAAATTTGAGACTGTGTGCATATTTTTCGAAGAAGTTTGGGGAACTGGAAAGGAAGTGGCCCGTTTGGGAGAAAGAGGCTTTTGCAGTGCGGTGTGCTTTGCAAACGTGGCGGCAGTTTCTGGAGGGGGCGGCTTTTCCTTTTGTGGTGTTAACGGATCACCAAAACCTCCAGTATTTGAAGAACCCTCAGAAGCTATCTCCCAAATTGGTGAGATGGGCTCAGTACTTTGCCCGGTTTAACTTTTCATTACAGCACATAAAGGGGAGTGAGAATGTAGTGGCGGATGCTTTGTCTCGGTATCCTGATGTAGGGGAAAATTGTTTAGATAAAGCAGAGGAGGTGTTTACAAGAGAGCATTGGGGATTAGCGGTGAGGACAAGGTCTCAGGTAAAAAGAGAGGTAAAAGAGGAAGAAGGAGTGGTAGATGAATGGTGTTTAGAGTTACAGAAGGGTTACGAAGGTGATGCGTGGTTGCGAGATCATAGGGGTGAATGTAAGATGTTGAACGGTTTATGGGTCATGGGGAATAAGGTGTATGTTCCTCGAGGTGTGAGGAGGAAGGTTTTGCAGCTTAATCACAATCATAAGTCTGCCGGTCATTGGGGAGTAACGAAGACACTTTTGGCTATAAAGAAACGATATTGGTGGCCAGGAATGAGAGCGGAAGTGAAGGAGTATGTGGAACATTGTGAGGATTGTGCTAGAAATAAGGATCCTGCTGCTAGACCTCGAGGTTTGATTCAGGTGGTAGCCTCCCCAGTGCGGCCGTGGACGCATGTCAGTACAGATTTTGTGGGGGAGTTGCCGTCCAGTCGGGGTTACAGATACATTTGGACGGTGCTAGATTTATTTTCGAAGCAAGCCCATTTTATCCCATTGAAGGGGTTACCATCAGCGGAGAGGTTGGCTGAGTTATATGTACAGCATGTGTATCGGTTGCACGGATGCCCGGAGCAGGTTCTCAGCGATCGAGGGGTTCAGTTTACTGCCCGGTTTTGGGAGAAGTTTTTAGAGGTGCTGGGGGCTCAAAGAAAACTTACGACCGCTTATCATCCTTGCTGCAATGGGGGCGTGGAGAGAGCGCAAAAATCACTAGGAGGATATTTGCGGATATTTAGTAATAAGGAACAGAATAACTGGTCAGAGTTGTTGCCTTATGCTGAAATGGCGTATAACAGCTCTGTGCATTCTTCCACGGGCAAGTCCCCTTTTGAGATAGTTTATGGCCAGGATGTGGCTCCTTTGCCCCAATTGATGGAGTTTGGTGGGGAGGAGAGGAGTGAGTGGAGAATGCGAGCACAGGACGATTGGAGGGAGGTAACCGAAGCTCTGGGAAAGGCGCAGCGAGCGTACAAGTTATTTGGGGATCGGCGGAGACAGGAAGGGGAGGAGTATGTAAAGGGTGATCTGGTATGGTTATCCACACAGAATTTGAAGTTGGGGAGCCCATCAAAAAAGTTAAGCCCGAAATATATTGGACCTTTCAGGGTGGAAGAGGCAGCCAATAAGGTCTCTTATACCCTCCTTCTGCCGAAGAGTTTGGGCAAGGTTCATCCCACATTTCACTGTAGTTTGTTGAAGAGATATATAGGACCCCTTCCGCCCAAAGACTGAATGGTGTTTTGTTTCTACAGGGGGAGGACGTGGTGGAGAAGGACGTTATGTCAGATCTGGGAAATCTGAGCTTGGAAGAAGTTCAGGTTTCCAGCCTGCCATGAGGTGGCTGACCTTTGTCCCAGTTCTCTGGGACCTTTGTCCTAGTTATTGAAGGACATGCTGAGTCAGTGTGGGAGTGATGTAACTTCCAGGTGCCTCCAGGGGAAGTGAGGTAACCTCTCCTGGACTTGGACATTGGACAATGAACTGTTAATGCTGACTCAGAGACTAATGAGGTCACATCCCTTGGGACTATGGGATTTGCTGATTCACCGGATATGGTGCAACCCTGCCTGGACATTGCATGAGCAAGGGGGGGGGTTGGGTATAAAAGGTGTGTTTGGGGGGCGGGACGGTGCTTTAGCTTTACAAGTGCTGTACCTGCAATAAAATCGTGTTGGACCGTGCTTCTATCTACGCGTGATTCTTACCGAAGTTGGAGCGTCATATTTCCGAGTGTGACATCTGTGCGAAGAACAAGCCTAAGACGGGCCGACCCACGGGGTTGCTGCAGGCAGTAGCCGATCCAGCCGAGCCCTGGAGTGAAATCGCCATGGACTTCGTGGTCGATCTCCCACCTAGCGGGGGGTACACCACCATCTGGACGGTGGTGGACCTCTTCTCCAAGCAGGCCCACTTCGTCCCTCTGCGGCGGCTCCCCACAGCCCCCGAGCTAGGCCGCCTGTTCACACACCACGTCTTCCGACTCCATGGCTGCCCGCGCCGCGTTGTGAGTGACCGTGGCCCACAGTTCACGTCAAGGTTTTGGAAGGCGTTCCTGGCGGGACTGGGGTCTCGACGGGCCCTGAGCACCGCCTTCCACCCGGAGACGGACGGAGCGACGGAGAGGGTCCAGCGAACCCTGCAACAGTACCTCAGGTGCTACTCCACCTATCAGCAAGACAACTGGGCAGAACTGCTAGACGTCGCAGAATAGTGCTACAACAACTCCGAACATTCAGCGACGGGGGCCTCCCCCTTCCGGGTCGTCTCCGGGTGAGACTTTCCCCCATTCCCGGCTGCGGATCCGGTGACTGACTCGGCCACGCCGCCGACCGACTGGGGTGCCAAAGTCGCCGCCGCTTGGCCGCAGATCCAGGCCGCCCTCCGCCAGACCCGTGACTCCTACAAACTGTATGCAGACAAGAAAAGGGGCCCCCAGCCCACATACGCTATCGGGGACCGCGTGTTCCTGTCCACCAAGCATCTCAAGTCAAAGCAGCAGTCTCACAAGTTTGCTAACAAATTCGTGGGACCTCTCCGGGTGGTGGAAGTTGTTAACCCCGTGGCGGTTAAGCTGGACCTCCCGCACACCTGGCGCAAGGTCCACCCCGTCTTCCATGTGAGCCTCCTCAAGAAAGCGGTGACCAACCGGAAGTGGTCCGTGTCGGAAGACGCTCCGGTGCCGATCATGGTGGGCCCCCACACCCACTTTGAGATTCGGGAGGTTTTGGACTCGCGGCGCCACAAGGGCCGCCTCAGTTACTTAGTAAAGTGGACTGCCAAGGATTTGCAACCCGAGTGGGTGCTGGCCCAGCACGTGAGAGCCCCAAGACTGCTGAAAGCCTTTCATGCTGCCTTCCCTGCCAAGCCGGGACCCTGATTTTCTCCCTCCCCTTTGTTCTTCTCTCCCTTGCAGGTGCCTGCTTTTCGGAGGGGGGCGCTATGTCAGCGCCGCTCGGCTTGTTTGTTGACCTAACGGACCAAGCCCCACGCGCCATCAGATAAGAGCAACATCTGGCGGCCTTTGAACTGGAACTGGCGGCCTTTGATCTGGAACCGCCCTTTGATGTGCCAGGCACCTTTCCTGAACTTTGATATGCGGAGAGTCGAATGGTCATCCCTGAGGAGGGAGGGCCCCAGCAGAGGGGCGGGCCGGGGAGGGCTTTTGAAGAGACTCTTTCGCGGGAAAAAGTCAGTCTATCTTTGCGTGCCCTGGATTAAGGACCTATTAAACTACTTATCCTTCAGCATCGTTTGGAGTGAGCGTGGTTCATTAGACCCCCCTTGCCGGAGCTGACACTGGAGCTAGGCTCAGACAAGGCACTTCAGTTTACGTACAGACTTTCAATGCTCTCAAACCAAGAAATTCAGTAAGAGGAAGGGCCAGCCCTTCAATAGAGACTGTATTTCGTTGGGGACCAAGGACTTCGTGTGCCAGAGGACCATTTGAGAAGCAAAGAGAATCTGGAACTTAAGAGAGACCGTCACCCTGCAACGTTCAGAGGCAAGCGACTGTAAATCCTTTTCCAAGGAACCCATTTTGCAACCCACTTCAAGCCTTTTAAGCCGCCAGTTACTTTCCTACTGGTTGTAAACCAATAAATCTTGTTTTGAGTTCACCATTTTCAGCCTAGAACTCAGTTCTTAGAGGGTTTCCAGGTTTTCTTTTAAAGGGAAGGCTGTAATGCGAACCCCAGGCCCTATAGAATTCATCCATCCTTTTAAAGCTTATTTTTGGGGCCTGGGCGGATGCCACAACGGTGTCAAATGCTGCTGTAAGGTCAAGTGAGAGAGAGAGAAACAATTTGAGAAGTGGTGACCCCCCCCCCCCATTCAAGGGGGAGAAGCCTGTTTCTTTAAGCCTGCTTGTTTTCACTGCCTGCGTGCTCACACATTCCTGACGTTGTTCGTAAGTAAGAAATATACCCATATGAAGAAAGAAGGCTGCTTGCCAGAAGGTAGCCTTCCAAGGGAGACAAAGGAAGATAACTCATTATACACGTGTGACCATTTGTAGCCAATAGACAGCTATGAAAATACGTATGTGTGATGTAGATGCCTACAATACTATAAAAGAATTTTAACTGCGTAGTTCGGGGCGGTAGCCATTTTGTTCCCTGACCTCCATGGTCAAAAGGGGCTATTCACCTGCGTACCTGAGGGACCGCCTTGCCCCATACATTCCCCCGAGATCACTACGTTCTGAGGAGTCGAATTTGCTCCTGATTCCATCGGTCCGCGCCTGTCACCTGTCTGCTACCAGGCAAAGGGCTTTCTCTGTGGCGGCTCCGGTACTCTGGAACTCTCTCCCGGACGACGTCCGAGCTGCCACGGAGCTCATCCCGTTCCGCAGGGCTTGTAAGACCGCCCTGTTCAGACTGGCCTTCGGCTAGGCGAGTAAGCCGAATGTACTCATCTTCCTAATCAGCACCCTGGTTCAGGGAATGCCATGGCATGCACATAATTTTAATCTCGGGACCTATTGTATTTTGTTTTATTGTATGTTTTATGTTGCATTTTATTGTATGGCGACATGGATGTACATGCCTGCCAAATTTTATGATGTTATCCGCCCCGAGCCTGCAGGGAGGGGCGGAATACAAGATGGAACAAATAAATAAATAAATAAATAAATAAATAAATAAATAAATAAATAAATTAATGGTGATCACATTGAAATAAAAGGTCTTGTTGAATGGATTTATCGGTCTTGGCTGGGTTCTTCCACTTAAATGGACTCTGCTACCTAAACCCAATTTCCCTTACACGAGGAGTACCAGTTATGGTTATTGTGACGCCCCTAGTGGGCTGTGTTTATCTGTGTTTGGGATTTTCCATTTACCTGAATCAGTTCTTTGTTCTTTGCGTTTGACCATGCGGTCTTGGGTCATGTGACCTTTGGCCCTATCATGTGGTCACTTAGGGTCAGCTACTTCAAAGGCTGTACCTGGTGACCTGCCTCCAAACCCCCTTTTAGGAGTTATATAAGGGGTCCCTTGGCCCCACCTCTCTCTCTTCGCCAATTCCAACGGACAGCGCAAGTCTAAGTAACATGCGGCTGCAAAAGGGGACCGTTTGTTATCTACTAGGTTTAACCCACGTCTTCAACTAGAATTCTTAGTAAAGAGGAAGGTCCGTCTTCAATAGAGGCTAAAGTTCTGGGATGCGCCACAGAACTCCGGATCTGCGCGTCAGAGGACAACTGGGACACCTTGGACTTTTGAACAGAGGTACCGCCACTTTGCACTCTGGCTTAGTGATAGACTCCCCTTTATAAGGAGACTATCTTGGGGACCTGGCGGTGCCCGGGTCATTTGAGAAGTGCAGCAGGATGTAGAGTGGGTCATGGGGGCTCTGTGTGGCAAGTTTGGTCTTGATCCATCATTATTGGGAGTTGCAGTGGTATCATGAAATTACTGAAAGTAGTGGAAGTCCCATCATCTCTGGTCCACCCTCCCCCAAAGTGTAGTCGGATGTAGATTGGGTCATGGGGGCTCTGTGTGCTAAGTTTGGTCTGTATTGGTGAATGGATGAGGGTTGCATTGTTTTTAGGAAGTGAGCGAAGGTACTTCAAGTCCCATCATCCGTGGTCCATCTCACACAAAACAGCACCAGGATGTAGAGTGGGTCATGAGGGCTATGTGTGGCAGGTTTTGTGTTGATCAGTCATAGGATTAGGTTTGTAGCAGTCTTGGGAAGTGAGGGAAGGTACTGCAAGTCCCATCATCCATGTTCTGGCCCCCTCCAAACTTCAGTCTGATGTAGAGTGGGTCACTGGGGCTCTGTGTGCCAAGTGTGGTCTTTATCGGTGTTTGTTGGGGGCCGCAGTGGTCTGTGGGAACAGAGGGGTGTGTAAGTACTACAAATCCCATCATGCATTGTCAGTCCTCCCCCAAACCTCACCAAGACGTGAAGGCAGTCATGGGGGTTATGTATGCCAAGTTTGGTCTCAATCAGTGATTGGATGAGGGTTGCAGCAGACTTGGGAAGTGAGTAGAGGTACTTCAAGTCCCATCATCCATTGTCCACCCTCCTTCGATCGTGGGTCATGAGGGCTCTGTGTGGCAGATTTGGTGTTGATCAGTGATAGGATTAGGTTTGTAGCAGTCTTGGAAAGTGAGGGATGGTACTGCAAGACCCATCATCCATGTTCTGGCCCCCTCCAAACTTCAGTAGGATGTAGAGTGGGTCACTGGGGCTCTGTGTGCCAAGTATGGTTTTTATCAGTGTTTGTTGGGGACCACAGTGGTCTGTGGGAACAGAGGGGTGTGTAAGTACTACAAATCCCATCATCCATTGTCAGTCCTCCCCCAAACCTCACCAGGACGTGAAGGCAGTCATGGGGGTTATGTATGGCAAGTTTGGTCTTGATCAGTGATTGGATGAGGGTTGCAGCGGACTTGGGAAGTGAGTAGAGGTACTTCAAGTCCCATCATCCATGGTCCACCCTCCTCCGAACTGCACCAGGACGTAGAGTGGGTGATGGGGGCTGTGTGTGCTAAGTGTGATCTGTATTGGTCGTTTTTGGTTGCCTCAGTGGTCTGTGGGAACAAAAGTGTTTGAAAGTACTACAAATCCCAAAATCCGTGGGTCATGTCCCCCGAACAGCACCAGGACGTAAAGGGGGTTAGGGGGGGTTATGTGTACCAAGTTTGGTGCAGGTCCATCACCCGCGCTGGTCGCTGTGGCCTGTGAAAGTGGCTGCCACATATCCGCCCTTCCGCCCTTCCGCTCTCCGCACACATACAAACATTCCGCTTTATAAAGGTATACAGAAGATACAGATACAGATTGTAACCAACCCAAGCCTTTTAAGCCATCACTTTCCTTTTCTGATTGTACTCAATAAACTTGTTTGGCCCCTTATCTGGAGTTAAGCAACCTTTTCTAGAGGGCCAAGGTTCCTTGTTTTGGGAAAACCTTTAATTCCGTTCCCCCCCAGGGTCAAAGCTTGTTTTGTCCTATTTTAGAGCCCCCTTTAAGACCCTGGAAACGGAAGAGTTATGTTACTGAGTAAGGAATACAATGAATATACAGAAATACAATTCAACCAAAGTACGAATAGTGAGGACCCAAAATTACTCACATATGTAGAGAATATAAAAGAGGTCAATATTGGGTAAAAATGCAGTCCCAAACCCACTTTGCCCTTGTACTTTGCCGAGGTCTCTCCACCACAGCTTCGTCTTCGGCCGGGACCGACATCCTGTTGGCCTGATTAGTGGTACTGTCTATCCCAGCACTTTCTCCCGCCACCGTCTTGGGATCTTCAGAATCGTCTCCCAGCGCCATTTGCATCTCCCTCCCAGGCGCCAGCGCCAATGCTTCTGCTTCTTCAAATCGCCCTCCTAGCCCGAGGCATCCAGGGGAGGCGGGTCCTTAAAAGCCTCATCTTTCGTCTCCGTAAACCCTATCTCACAAGGGCTGGAAAATGGAGTGGGAGGGGCCCAACTCTCCCAACACCATACCGGGCGTCTCAGAGGTCCGCCATGCTGACCACGGGCAGTCTAATAAGGCCCAGTCCAAATGGACAGTCCGCACCGAATAAGCAACCACGCCACAGTGTCAGTAAGTCCCTCCGAACAGACATCTGAATGGGCCATTTCCAAGGTCAAACATGGTGGGTTGTCCTCATCTGGGGAGGGTCAGGAAAGTGGGACTCTACCATGACTGATCCCACGCAAGCTCTTCGCCTTCACCTGGGAGACGCTTTGAGGAGTTTTTTAAACTTTACCTAGATGTCTGCCAAGGCGTTCTAATCTCCTCCCGAGACACGCCACCTCAGCAATCGGGGCATCCAGTAAACTCCATCTCTGGCCGCTACAGCTGCTATCTTTTTTAAAGTCCATAAAATCCCCCATCCTTAGCCCCAGACCTTGGTTAAGCACCTCCAAGTACTCTCCAGATCTTGGGAAGTCACAACTGGGCACCCAATGGGGGGCATATGGGGACAGATTAAGTCATCCAATAAACACACAAACCAGGTAGATACAGTATAAAAGTATCAATAAGTATTAACATTCAACATCTTCGAGTGAAGATACCATATTTCAGAAAGACAAACCATTTCCATGTACACATATGGATGTTGTGGCGAAACATACAAATAAACCGGATTATATCCAAAGTCGTTATAACACATAAGTAGAATTTCGCATATACACAACGTGGTAGTCCAAAAATTATCAAATAAAGTCTCTAGTATTGAAAAGTCCAGGCACACTAGGATAACAAGGAAAAAGGAGACTGCGATTTAGCTCCTGAAAGTTCATTTGAAGTCAGGCCGACGGCCTGGCGATGCCTACAATCCTGGGGCCACTCCCCCGTTTCGCCCCCGGGCGGAGCTTTCTCAAGGCCTTCATAGATGTTACCGTTGTCCTTATATCTATAGGAAGAATATCATAATAACTATACATAAACCAAGTGTATAAACCCATGAAGGAAAATTAATATAATGGTGTACATACCAATAGTTTGAAGCGTCAGGGCTTAACCTCACCGAACGCGGCGAGGTGACCATAAAGGTAAGGCGGATCAGAACCAGGAGGTTAAAATAAAGGTAATTCAGGTGGGACATGTTAGGTAATCAGGGACTGTACACTGATTCCTTCGTTTAACCCTTTCGGGTACTTCTGTATTTAAACGGAGAATCCATAATATTTCTAGTTTACGTAAGGCATTAAATGTGTCAGTATGAGGGCGAGGTACAATTTTTCCAGGACCATAATCCGAAGGGATTTGGGATCATGCTTTAGTTGTTGGCAATGGGCATAGAAGGGTAGATCCGTGTTGCCTGTATCTATTCTGCTACGATGTTCAATAAAACGCTGTCTTAATTGCCTCGTGGTCATACCAACATAGACCAGAGAGCAAGGACACGTGACCGCATACATGACGCAAGAAGTCGCGCACGTCGTGAAGCACCGTACTTCAAAATTCCTGTCCAGAGAGGGGCTATAAATGGTTTTATCTGTACAGATGTTATCACATATGGAACAATGCCCACAAATTTTCCTGCCATTACTGAAATTGCTGGTAGGCTTCTCATATAGGTGGTTCGAATGGGTTAAAGTGTCACCGAAATTACACGTGCATTTGTACGCAATAAGAGGTGGGGTCTCCAGACCCTGGATATGAGAGATAATAGGCCAATAGGTGTGCACCAAATTGATTAGAGTCTTCGAATGGGGTATTAAGGTAAGGGGCCACACGTACTTGGCGGTCATCTCCTTGGGTTGTGGCGACAGCAGGGTTTTCCTATCTAGACGTCTAACTCTAGTAAGGGCATTGGAAACCACTTTGTCCGGATAACCTCGTTGGAGGAAATCAGACCGCATTAATTTGGCTTCTGTTTCGAAATCATGGGTAAAAGAGGAATTACGTTTAAGACGGGCAAATTGATTATAGGGAAGGTTATGTTTGAGAGGGTGGGAATGAAAACTATTAAAGTGAAGGTACGAATTACGCTTCACAGATTTCTTAAAGTTCTTGGTTTTTAGCACCCCATTATCCTCAAAACTAGTTAAATCAAGGAAATGTACTTGTTTCTTATTAGCATTGAAAGTAAATTGAATATTCTCATCCCAAGAGTTCATCCATTTTTCTAGGCCTTTAAGATCATTAACCAAGAAGATCAGATCAACAATGTAACGGTGATGATGGGAAATAGCTGAGGAATAGATACTGCTTTCTTCGGAAAAAATAAAAAGATCCTCTAAATCAGTGTTTCTCAACCTGGGGGTCGGGACCCCCAGGGGGGTCGCGAGAGGGTTTCAGAGGGGTCGCCAAAGGCCATCAGAAAACATATACCGTATTTTTCGCTCTATAAGACGCACCTAGATTTTAGAGGAGGAAAATAGAAAAAACATATTTTGAGCCAAAAAGTGGGCTAAAATTTTTATTACAATAACAGAATAACTTAACATGAACAATAGCCAACAGCAGCATTAAGAACCATCATTACTGTAAAAGATAAGGTCTTTAGTCATTGGTAAATCCCAAAAATTGCTCACAACTGTCCGAACTTGTCACGCTCAGTGGCTCACTATCACTGATGTCAGGGTCTTCATAAAGGACATCATCCTCTGAACCATTCAAGGCATTACTGATGCCACATTGCTTTTTTTTCTTTTTTTAAATATATTTATTAGGGTTTTCCATAAACAGTAAAAGTGGGGGAACAATTTCAGGTAAAGGACAGTAGGAAAGATAGAGAGAGGGGAGGCCGGGGGGTGGAGGCGGTGGGCAAAGGAGAGGGGTGGGAGGGGGAGTTAACCGGGAATGGGGGTGGGAGGCGGTGGGGGAGAAAGAGGGGGGGAGCCGCCGTGGGGCAAACGGGGTGGGGGGTCTCGGAGGGGGTGACAGTGTTTTTTCATACGTTGAGAGGCCTCTAAGCCTCTGGTGAAGGGAGGGGGAGCCCTTCCGTTCTGTGTGCTATTGAGCTACAAACTCGTGGTTGTCCCCTTCTGTTCTCGATAGGAAGGCGAGCAGGGGGGTGGTTGGGATTCAAGTTATTCAAGGTGGGCCCCGCGACTTTAAGTAGGCTTTCACCGGGGACCAGTTGGTTTTCTTCAGCGGGTAGCCTCCTGTTTCGGATAGGTAGAAGGAAAGTATGTCCATATCCATGGCGTCTCGTAGTTTGTCCAGCCATTCCTCCAGCTCGGGGGTCTCCTCGCTCTTCCACTTCCTCGCGTAGACTATTCTCGCCGTTGTTGAGAGGTATACAAATAGTCTTTCCGCATTCTCGTCCGGCAGGTCTTCTTCGGACGTAAGTCCAAGGAGATAGGCTTCAGGTTTAAGTTCCATAGAGAGACCTAGGATCTTTTGCGTGGCGAGGTGGATCTTCTTCCAGAATTGCGCAGCATGTTGGCAGGACCACCACATATGGTAAAAAGTGCCCGTCTGGGAGGCGCATTTCCAGCACTTCTTTTGTGTCCCTTTGGACATGAGGCTCAGCTTATGTGGGGTCATATACCACCGATTGAACATCTTGTGCCAATTCTCAGTCAGCTCCATCGCGTAGGTATACTTCAATTTTTTCCTCCACACTTTCTCCCACTCGTGGAGCGTGATTGGTCTGCCGATGTTTTTGGCCCACTTCACCATACAGTCTTTCACCACCTCAGTTTCCGTGGCCCACTCCAGTAGCTTGGAGTATAGTTTGGAGATTCGCTTCTGGTGTTTTTTGAGGAGGGGGCCCCAAAAGCTCTCTTTCTCCTCAAAGCCCAGGAGGTTGTCCTCTTTGAAGCGCTTCTCGACCTGATGTAGTTGGAGCCAGGTCACGTTCTTGAAGTTCATCTGGATCTGTTCTAGTGACTTTAGGCGCCTCTTTCCTCCCACCTTGCTGGTTAAGTCTCCGTACGTGGGCCACCTGCTCCAGCCCAACAGGTCTTTCTGGTGCGCTTCCAGAGGGGAGAGCCAGAGGGGTGTAAGACGGTAGAATCGGCTCTTGTATTTCCGCCAGATTCTTATTATTGCTGCTCTTAATGTGTGCCTTCTGAAGCATCTCCCCTCCTCTTTTTCGGTCGTACCAGACAAAATTGTGCCACCCAAGCTGCAGATCAAATCCCTCGAGGGCCAACAGCCCGTGCTTTTTCAGGTCCAGCCAATCCACCAGAAAAACTAGCCCGCATGCCTCGAAGTAGGTCTTGAGATCTGGCAGCCCCAGTCCTCCTCTCCCTTTTTCGTCTATCAGCGTCGAGTACCTGATCCTGGCTTTTCTGCCTGCCCAGACAAATTTCAGGATGTCCTTCTTCCAGCTCTCAAATATTCGGTCCAATCTGATGACCGGAATATTCTGGAACAGGTATAGCAACCTTGGGAGCACATTCATTTTGATGGCTGCTATTCTCCCCATGAGAGAAAGCCCTGCCTGCTTCCAATTGTCCAGATCCTTCTGCACCCCTGACCACAGCGCCTCATAATTATTCTTGACCAGGTGGGAGTTCTGGGCTGTCAGGTACACACCTAGATACTTGATCCCTTTCGCCGTTTGAATGCCCGTCTGCTTTTCCAGTTGGTCTTGGCGGTTTTTGGCCATATTCTTCGTTAAAATCTTTGTTTTAGTCTTGTTTATCCGAAGCCCTGCGACCCTCCCGAATTGCTCAATGTCTGCGAGCCACAGGTGCATGTTGGTTACTGGTTCCTCAACAAAGCAAATGAGGTCATCAGCGAAGGCCCTGACCCTGAAGGAGTGCTTCCCTACCTGCGGGCTTTTTAGTTGTTGATTGGCCCGAAGCTTTCGTAGGAGTATCTCTATTGCCAGCACAAAGATCAGGGGACAGGGGCATCCTTGCCGTGTGCCTTTCCGAATGTGGAATCTCTACGTGGGCTGGCCGTTAATCCAGATGTTCGCTGTTTGGGCCTCATAGATCGCTCCTATGGCGTTTCTGAAGCGCTCACCCATGTCCATTTCCGCCATCAGGGTGTGGAAGAACCCCCAATTCAAGTTGTCGAAGGCCTTCTCCGCATCAAGAGCGAGGAAGGCGACTTCTTTCTTGGGGTGGGCCTCATAGTACTCCATGAGATCAAGGACTACTCTGACGTTGTCCCTGGTGTGTCTGCCCGGGAGGAAGCCATTCTGGTCCGGCTCCACCCAGTCACTGAGCCACACTTTCAGCCTATCCGCTAGGATGGTAGCCATTATCTTGTAGTCGGTGTTGAGGAGAGATATAGGTCTATAATTGGCCACGTTGGCGCCATCTGTCCCTTCCTTGTGGATCACTGATATATTGGCCTCTCTCCATGATTTAGGGAGAGTCCCTTCCGACATTGCTCTGTTGAATATTGTCCTCATATGACTAATTAGTTCGTCGGGCAGGACTTTGTAGAGCTTCGCCGTCAGGCCATCTGGGCCCGGAGCCTTGCTTGCATCCAACCCCTTGATCGCCTTCCTGACCTCCTCATCTGTTATGTCTTTGTTGAGGATCGACCTGTACCGCTCTGGAAGGGTCCCCAGGTTCTGGTCTCTTATGTATCTCGTGATGTCCTCTTTCTCCACTCGATCATCCATATAGAGTCTGGTGAAGAACCGCTGGAATTCTTCCTTAATATCGTCTTCCTTTGTGAGTACTTTGTCCCCACAGTGGATGCTGGTAATGACCCCCGCTTGCCTCTTCTTCCGGAGCTTCCTTGCCAGCCACCGTCCGGGTTTGTTAGCATTTTGGAAGCTCCGTTGTTTGAGGAATTTCAAGTCCTTGGCCATTTGCTCCAGCTCCAGATGATGTTTCTGGCTCTTCAGGATGGCTAGCTCGCGGGACGTTTCTTGGCTTTTAGGGAATGTTTTCAGCTTTGTTTCCGCCACTCTGATTTTCCCCTGCAGGTCGTGCATTTTCTCCTTGCGTTTTCTGTTTATTATTGCGTTGTGTTGGATCAGGTGGCCGCGGATCACTGCCTTGTACGCATCCCAGACTGTTTCCGGTGGTACTTCCCGGCCCGCATTGAGGTCAAAGTAGTCCCTGGTCAGCGATTTGTATTTTTGAATGTCTTCCTTCTTTTTCAGGAGATTGTTGTTCATTCTCCATCTTCTTGACGGGAGTCTTTGGTTCACTGTCATTTCCAGTGGGCAATGGTCAGAAAGGTCCCTCGGCAGTATGTCTATCTTTGAGACCTTCGTCACCAGAGAACTGGAAAGCCAGATCATGTCGATTCGTGACCAGGACCGGTGTCTGTGGGAATAGAACGTGAAGTCTTTTTTGGTCTGGTTGTGTGCCCGCCAGGCATCTTGAAGCCCAAGGTTGTTTCTAATTTGAAGCATCGTTTTTGGGAGCGATCCGCTGGGTTCAGGGGACGGCCCCTGCTTCTTCCTCCCGTCCCCGGATCTGTCCATATGGGGGTCTATCACCCCATTGAAATCTCCCAACAGGATCAAACTGTCAAAAGGTTGGTCTTCTATGTGTTGCTGGAGCTCCCTTGCGAAGTTTGTCTTGGGGCCATTGGGGGCGTATATGTTGCAAACCAGGAGGCTCTGTGAGCCCACCTTGATTCGTACTCCCAGTATTCTGCCGTCCTGGTCCTTGAAGGCTAGTTCTGCTACAAGTTTGGGGCTTACATAGATGGCTACACCGTTTCTTTTCTTCTCTGCCAGGGAGTGGAAGAGGTTACCTATCCCTTTGTTCTCCAGATGTTGTGCATGTTCCCTTTTAATATGGACTTCTTGGAGTGCCATCACATCATATTTTCGTCTTCGCAACCAGTTGAAGAGTCTCTTCCTCTTGGGGGCAGAGTTCAGGCCGTTTATGTTGTTGGAAAGGCAGGCCAGTTGGATCTGCAGGTCACTCATCACGCATCTCTATTGTGTGATCAGGTTCGTCGTGTCCTGCCTCCGTGTCGCCTGTATCGTTGTCATTGCCGTTGCTGCGCGGTTCTCGTCTAGGGGGGGTCCGGTCATGGTCCGGCGAGCTGAAACGCCGTTTCTTTGCAGGGTCCCCTTGTCTTGTTTGTGGGTGTGGGCCCTGTTTGTCGTTGGTTTTTATCTTTTCCAGAAAGGCTTTGGCTTTTTCCACTGTCGTCAGCCAGTGCCTTTGGTCTCCCACTGTGGCCAGGACTCCCTCTGTCTTTTCCCAGCGGAAGCGTATCTTCCTGTTCTTCAACTCTTCCGTCAGAAACCGGTAGTTGCGCCTGCTACTGATGGATTCCGCCGAGAATTCTCTCAGTATTGCCACCTTGCTTCCTTTATAGGATGGGTCAGCCTTCTTTTTCTCCCGGAGGACCTCATCTCGGACTCTCCGGTTTCCGAAGCGGACCACCACGTCCCTTGGCACGTTATTCTTTTTTGCGTACGCCGTGGAGATCCGATACGCTTTGTCGATCTCCCTGGCTCTCTCGCTTTCCCCCCTTTGCAGAATAGTGGCCGTCAGCCCATGAACAATCTTTTTCAAGTCCTCCTTCGGTTCCTCCACAATGTTGCGGAAGCGTAGCCAGGAGTCCAGCTCATTCTGCTCCAGCCTCGTTTGGATCCCTTCCATCTTCGCATTCTTTGCTTCGATGTTGTCCAGTCTCGTTTTCATCTTCTCTTGGGAGCTCTTGAGGCTTTTCTCCCCTTGTTTAATTTCCTTGATCTCCTCGTGCATATGCGCCAGTTCTCTAGCGAGCTCCGACCTGATACTCAACAGCTGCTCCTGCACTGTCTCGTGCTGCGACTCCTGCCTGCTGACCACCAGGTCAACCGTCCTCTGTGTTTGTTCTTGTCGCTCCGCTATTTTGTGCACTTCCCTCAAAATCTCCTTGAGGGTCATCTCCGCGTTGGGTTGTTTTTTGGCGGGCCCTTTGGCCTCTCTGATCGCCTTTGGGGTCGTCATGTTCCCCGTTTGGCTTCCCTTCAGGCCTCTGTCTCGGGCTTATTGGAGTGGGTTGGCACTGGGCTCCAGGAAGTGGGGCGGTGAGCAGTCTTTTCCTGAGGGAGGGGGGGATGGCGCGTTGGCTCGCTTTCTTTCGGGCCATGCACTGTGTCTTGCGCCGAGCCGATGTGGCTTGTAGTGTGGTGGAAGCAAGGCCTGTTGGTTGTTGGCCTTGTTCTCCTTGGTCGTCACTTGCCTTTTCCTGTTAATAGCCTTTCGCCTTTTTTGTCTTTATTTCGTCCCCCCCTATCTGTTGGTGACCAGGGGACAGACAGATGCTTCTGAGGGGGGGGGCCCTCCTGATTTCTTATGGGAGGGAGGCGGAGGCAACCCTTTGGTCTTCTTTCTTTTTTTCAAAATGGCGTTCCCGCCAAAACTCCCTTCTTCTTTCCCTCAGGGAGCCGCCGCCGCCCTTTTTTGGCCACTTCAAGCCCCCTTTCCCTCTCTCTCAGCCTGAGCTTTCTGGGCTCTGCACTTGCTCTTTTGTTTTTATCCGATGATATTCTTCTGCCTTTTTTTTTTTAGTCTGTCCCCCCCTATCAGTTGGTGGCCAGGGGGCAAACAGGGGTTTCTGAGAGGGAGCCTCCTGATTTTTTATGGGGAGAGGGGAAGACAGCCCTTTGATCTTCTTTTACAAAATGGCGCTCCCGCCTAAACTTCTTTCTTCTTCCCCTCAGGGAGCGTCAGCCGCCATCTTGTGGCTACTGCAAGCCCCCTCTCCCTTCTCCAGCCTGGGCTTTCTGGGCTCTTCAGGCCCTCCTCTCCGTCCCCCGCTCTGTCCGCCTCCGCTCACCTCCTCTTTTTTTTGTTGGGGGCCCGATCCCCTACGTTCAGGTGCCGTCCGCGGCACCCCTAGCTGACCTGCCGGCCGTCTGCGCCTTTTTCGCGCCCTTTTCGCTCCTTGGGGGGGGGGCACTTCTCCGTCCCTGCACTCCCGCTCTTCCTCCTCTTCTCCTGCTTACCTCCTGCCCTCAGCTTGGGAGGGGGGGGTGGCCCGGCTGGGCCGGCAGTGAGTGCGGGTCGCCGCCCGCTCCCTGCTTCCCGGCTCGCTCGCCGCGCCGGCAAAGGCCCGGGCCCACTCGATCTCCTCCTCTTGAGGAGGGGGAGATCTCTGGGGCCGCCGGATCCCGCCCGTCGGCTTCACGCTCCCTCCGGACCCTCTGTCCGCTGGGAGGGAGGGCGTAGATCGCCCTCTGGCCAGGAGAGCAGGCGGCGCTCTAAGGAGCCCTCAGAGCGCCCGTCCTGCCACCATCTTCGCCGGACCGGAAGTCTCTGATGCCACATTTCTTGAAGGAACTTACAACCGTTTTATCCTTCACGGCTTGCCATGACGTTTTCACCCACTCACAAACTTGAGTGATGGTGGGCCTTTTCATTCTTCCAGTGGGTGTCAGGTCATGATTCCCAGCAGCCATCCACTTGTTCCACTCCTCTCGCATGAACACTTTAAATGGCTTGTTAAGTGAAACATCCAGAGGTTGCAACTTGCTAGTAAGCCCCCCAGGAATGACAGCTAGATGGGTCTTTGCTAATTTAAAGATTTTTTTGTGTTGTCACTGATATGTGCCCTAAACTGGTCAAGTACTAGTAGGGCAGGGTTCTTCAGAAGCCCTCCAGGGCGTTTGGACCACACTTTTTCTATCCATGTTTTCATTCCACCTTCATCCATCCATCCTTTCTCATGAACATGGACAATAACTCCACGTGGGTTCACCTCTTTCGGCATGGTTTTTCTTTTGAAAATTATCATTGAGGCAACTTGGTGCCATCCGCGCAGCAGGACAACACAACAGTATAATG
Source organism: Anolis apletophallus (assembly GCA_030556195.1). NCBI lineage: Eukaryota > Metazoa > Chordata > Lepidosauria > Squamata > Anolidae > Anolis > Anolis apletophallus. The sequence goes on along the minus strand of JARBWK010000009.1, from coordinate 140,020,538 downwards.
GGTTTTCTCATGTCCTGAGGTCTTCACAGTGACGGTTTTGCACCTTTCACATCAACAGTCCTGTTTGATGGAACATCAAAAGTTAATGGGACTTCATCCATATTTCCAATCTGCCCTATTTCAAAGCCATTTTTTCTTTCTTGCATCAATAACAAATTTATGGAAAGACAGAATCTTGGATTCATATTCTTTAGGCATTTTTTGCGCAATTCTAGTTTTGGTGCGCATAGCAAGGCCAGATCTTCTCATGAACCTGTAGCACCATGATGCTGATCCAGTAAAGTCGTCAATGCCTTTCTCTGCAGCAAGACGCTTGGCTTCATATCTTATCATTTTCGTGGAGACTGATAATCCATTGTTCCTGTGATGTATGATCCACTCTTTCATTTCCACATCTATCTGTGGCCATTTTGCAGTATGCCCACGAAAAGTGTGTTTGCTTTTATCTACTTTTTTGCAGTGCTTCCTCCTGTTTCCTCCATTCCCGTATCATTTTTTCAGTTGGAGGTGGCCCAAACTGTCTTTCAGCTGCCCTGTTTCCATGTTCTTTGGCGTATTTTACTACCTCCAGTTTAAATGGGATTTTATAGCCTAGCCTTTTCTGCTTTGACATCTTTGTAAAATTGGATGCAGCAGGAGACTACGGTAGTGTTCTACAACAAAAATGTAATGAAAGAACTGTCATCAAGAGCTGCCATCTGCCCAAGGCACTATTGTGGGGGCTGGCTACTGTATGGGACACGAATATGGGGGCTGGCTACTATATGAGACACTATTGTGGGGGCTGGCTACTGTATGGGACACGAATATGGGGGCTGGCTACTATATGAGACACTATTGTGGGGGCTGGCTACTGTATGGACACGAATATGGGGGCTGGCTACTATATGAGACACTATTGTGGGGGCTGGCTACTGTCTGGGCCACAAATATGGGGGCTGGCTACTATATGAGACACTATTGTGGGGCTGGCTACTGTATGGGACACGAATATGGGGGCTGGCTACTATATGAGACACTATTGTGGGGGCTGGCTACTGTATGGGACACGAATATGGGGGCTGGCTACTACTATGAGACACTATTGTGGGGACTGGCTACTGTATGGCACACTAATATGGGGCTGGCTACTATATGAGACACTATTGTGGGGGCTGGCTACTGTATGGGACACGAATATGGGGGCTGGCTACTATATGAGACACTATTGTGGGGGCTGGCTACTGTATGGGACACGAATATGGGGGCTGGCTACTATATGAGACACTATTGTGGGGGCTGGCTACTGTATGGCACACGAATATGGGGGCTGGCTACTATATGAGACACGATTGTGGGGGCTGGCTACTGTATGGGGACACTACTTATGGGGCTGGCTACTACTATCAGACACTATTGTGGGGGCTGGCTACTGTATGGGACACGAATATGGGGGCTGGCTACTATATGAGACACTATTGTGGGGGCTGGCTATGGTATGGGACACGAATATGGGGGCTGGCTACTATATGAGACACTATTGTGGGGGCTGGCTACTGTATGGGACACGAATATGGGGGCTGGCTACTCTGAGACACTATTGTGGGGGCTGGCTACTGTATGGGACACGAATATGGGGGCTGGCTACTATATGAGACACTATTGTGGGGGCTGGCTACTGTATGGGACACTAATATGGGGGCTGGCTACTATATGAGACACTATTGTGGGGCTGGCTACTATGAGACACTACTATTGTGGGGGCTGGCTACTGTATGGGACACGAATATGGGGGCTGGCTACTATATGAGACACTATTGTGGGGGCTGGCTACTGTATGGGACACGAATATGGGGCTGGCTACTATATGAGACACTATTGTGGGGGCTGGCTACTGTATGGGACACTAATATGGGGCTGGCTACTATATGAGACACTATTGTGGGGACTGGCTACTGTATGGCACACGAATATGGGGGCTGGCTACTATATGAGACACTATTGTGGGGGCTGGCTACTGTATGGGACACGAATATGGGGGCTGGCTACTATATGGGGGCTGGCTACTGAGACACTATTGTGGGGGCTGGCTACTGTATGGGACACGAATATGGGGGCTGGCTACTATATGAGACACTATTGTGGGGGCTGGCTACTGTATGGGACACTAATATGGGGGCTGGCTACTATATGAGACACTATTGTGGGGGCTGGCTACTGTATGGGACACGAATATGGGGGCTGGCTACTATATGAGACACTATTGTGGGGGCTGGCTACTGTATGGGACACTAATATGGGGGCTGGCTACTATATGAGACACTATTGTGGGGGCTGGCTACTGTATGGGACACTAATATGGGGGCTGGCTACTATATGAGACACTATTGTGGGGGCTGGCTACTGTATGGGACACGAATATGGGGGCTGGCTACTATATGAGACACTATTGTGGGGGCTGGCTACTGTATGGGACACGAATATGGGGGCTGGCTACTATATGAGACACTATTGTGGGGGCTGGCTACTGTATGGGACACTAATATGGGTGGCTGGTTGCTGTATGGGACACTATATGTAGGTACATGTATGTGGGGTTGCCCTAAAGTTGCACAGCCCCACATACATGTACATGAATGTGTTAAACTGTCCGTCACTGAGTGATTCTGTGTAGTGACAGGTCAGACAATTCATGTTGTGTTTTACGGTACCTTTTTTTTCTTTTTTAAAAACTTTACTGTTCACTAGATTTTTTTTGATTAGTATATCAAATACTTACAAAATTTTTTGCAAAAAGTGCTAAATGTAACTTAATTACTAACGAAATTCTAAATTGGTTCTAAAGTCAAAAACAGTCAAAAATCAATGGGGGAACATTCCCCTCAACTGTAGATGTATAACATAAATATAAGAGCTAGCTACTAGCTCTCAGTACAGTGTGACCTTCTCTACCCTCCTCTTTCATTCCTTCCTTAGCTCTTTGGTTCCACATCCCTTCTTTTCGCTTTCCTTCCTTCCCCCCCCTTTCTCTACTTTTTCCTTTGTCTCCTTTCTTCCTTCCTTCCTTCCCTTGCTACGCTATCACTTTCTGTCTTATCGTCTTCTCTCCTTCCTGTCAGTTCTCCCTAACTTTATTCTATGTGTCTCTTTAATTTGTTATGGGTTTATGTCAGCTCAGCTCCCTTCTATGCTAAAGCCAAAGAGCCGGTGCTGCCCATAGACACCTCAGGCCTTTGGCCTGCTACCCTGCACAGCTCACCTCTCTTCTCAAGCCCAAGAATGCCAATAATGC
>JARBWK010000009.1:139848994-140017167 GCA_030556195.1 Anolis apletophallus | reverse complement strand
AGATCCTCCACTTTTCCCCCAACTGGAACCACCCATCAATGTCACCTGGATCTCCACGCGATGCAGACACCATTCTAAATCTCGCTATAGGCCATCGCTTAAATAGTTCTGGCAAGGTTGCTTGAGACCATTCTGCAACTTTTCCGGCCAATCCCTCAAGTCTTTTGCACCTCAGTGACCCAGAGCAGGATCCCTGGGATAGACTTTGCAGCGCACCAGCAGCTTTTATCTCAGAGGATCACGAAACACGGTTTTCTAATAGCTTGCAGAGGCCTGACTGATGTTAAACATGGATCTCTCCGGTCATGGCACTGCACATACCATTCAGCCCCTTCCTAAATACTCTCCAATGGCTGAACTTCTGCTGCCATCGCTGGAGTAAAGATAACCATAGTCCTCCATATGGTCTTTAACTGCGGCAATAAAGGCCACCTTGCACGCTCCCTTCAAATTTCCACCCTCAGAGGTTCTTTCTTCAGTTGTCCTCCAAACTCCCTGAGATTGCACTCTCCTCCCCTGAGGGCCTCCATCCTGGAAACTCCCTTCCCATCCCTTGCCGATTGCAGGGCGCTCAATTGATTCACCTCTGACGCCAGATGACCACCGGCCCGCCTCCCATGAGATCTAGGGCCAGCTGCTGAAGGTTCGCCATCCATCACGAATAAAAGTGAAATTCCCCTCTCCCAGGCACTCCATGCTGAATCCCTTGGCTCTCTCCCTGGGCATAGCCTGGGACATCCTTCTCATGGTATATCCATTGCATCCATTCTACATCTCATCACTCCAACTCCGACAGCGGTTCAGGTTCTGTGGTCTCGCTACCCACTCTCTCCAGGTCCACCTGAACTGGGCACTCTTCCTCCCAGCTTCTCTGGCCCTGCACTCCTGGATCCACCTGAGCTGGCCTTCTTTCAACACAGCTTCTCTGGTTCCTCCGGCCATCCGGACACCCGCCCTGATTGGGGCCTCGCTGCTCATTTCTCTCAAAGCGCCACCCGAGCGGCCTCCCGCTTTCTCCGCTCGGAGATCGTCCCACTGGGCTTCTGACGCACCACACGCCGTCACTTCCCCTGACTCGTCTGGGAACCCCACTTGGTCAACGGTTGTCCACTCCCAATCCATGGTTCTCCGGACTTCTTCAGGAGCACATTCCACATATCGATATACTCCTCTTCCTTCCAAGCCAACCTCTCCATTTCTGGGAAAGTTGAATGGGGCTTAGCTTCTGTAATGACGCTCCAACTTCGGTAAGGATCACGCATAGATAGCACGGTCCAACACGATTTTATTGCAGGTACAGCACTTGTAAAGCTAAAGCACCGTCCCCCCCAAAAACACCTTTATACCTAAAACCCCCTCCCCTTGCTCATGCAATGTCCAGGCAGGGTTGCACCATATCCGGTGAATCAGCAAATCCCATAGTCCCAAGGGATGTGACCCTCATTAGTCTCTGAGTCAGCATTAACAGTTCATTGTCCAATGTCCAAGTCCAGGAGAGGTTACCTCACTTCCCTGGAGGCACCTGGAAGTTACATCACTCCCACACTGACTCAGCATGTCCTTCAATAACTAGGGACAAAGGTCCCAGAGATCTGCGACAAAGGGCAGCCACCTCATGGCCGGCTGGAAACCTGAACTACTTCCAAGCACAGATTTCCCAGATCTGACAGTCATTGGTGTCTTTTCGCATCGCCGGCCACCAGAACTGCCGCGCTAGAAGCTTTAGGGTCTTGGTGAGGCCGAAGTGGCCCGACAGCTTGGAGTCGTGTGCCTGGCTTAGGATCGGGCCCCTCTGGGCCCTGGGACGTACAGCTTGTCCTTGTAGTACCAGATTCCTCCAGCCTGAGTGAGGTCATCTTGGTGGCCTTTAAGCCAGGCGTCATCCCCATAACCGGCCGCCAGGTCGACCAAGAGTTCCGGGGACCCGGGGACCGCTGGTTGCGGCGGCTTGGCAGCTGCCAGTGCGGGCCACCAGGCCCACTGGCATTTGATGAACACTGTACCTAATTCTCCGGCGCCGAGTAGTCGGCCTCAGGCATCCTGGACAGGGTGTCGGCAAGCACATTCTTAGCCCCTGGGTAGGTACTTCAGCTCGAGGATTGAACCGGCTGAAGAACTGCGCCCATCTCAGTTGTTTAGCGTTGAGCCGTTGCGGGGACTGCAGCGCTTGTAGGTTCTTGTGGTCCGTCCATACTTCAAGGGCGAAGTGGTGCCCTCAGGAAGTGTCTCCAGTGGCTTAGCGCGGCCCGGACGGCGAACGACTCCTTTTCCCACACGTGCCAGCGTTTTTCTGTCTCCGTAAACTTCTTGGAAAGGTAGACGCACGGCCGCGGGTGGCCCCCTCATCCCGCTGCAGGAGGACCGCTCCGTAGGCCGCCTCGGAGGCGTCGCACTGCACCGTGAACGGGCGGTCGGCTTGGGGGTGCATCAGCAGTGGCTGGCTGGTGAAGCTTCGCTTTAGGCTGTCGAAGCTTCTTGGCACTGCGGTGTCCAATTTAGCTTGGCGCTTGGGGACTTTGCTTTCTTCGTCTCCCCAGGCCCTTAGTTTTTAGCAGTTCAGTCAGGGGAGCGCTATTTCTGCAAAGTTCTGGATGAACTGCCGGTAGAAGTTGGCGAACCCCAGGAAGCCCTGTAGCTGTTGCCGGGTCCGTGGCGCCTCCCACGCGAGCACATCTTTCACTTTACTAGGGTCCATGGCCAGGCCTCGCGTGGAGATACGATACCCCAGGTAGTCCAGTTCCTGTCTGTGAAACTCACACTTGGAAAGCTTGACAAAGAGCTGGTTCTCTCGAAGCCGGCGAAGGACTTCCCGGGTCAACTCGACGTGTTCTGCTTCAGAACGGGTGAGAGACGACCATGGCGACATTGGGCCTTCCTGAATGCTCTGAGGGATCTGGAGTCTATCAGCGTCTCAGTCGATGAGCTAGTCCAGACTTGGAACACCTCACTGGCCAGAGCTCTCGACGAGATTGCTCCCAGGCGCCTCTCCGCCCCGCACCATCGGTCCCCTGGTATACAGGGGACCTTAGGATCATGAAGCGGGAAAGGAGACAGCTAGAGCGCGAGTGGCGGAAACTCCGTGACGGAGCCTCAGTATCAGCTTATAAGCTAATTAAAGAGTCCTATGAGCATGCTGTCAAGGCAGCCAAAAATGAATACTTCTCTGCCTTGATAGCGTCTGCAAGCTCACGCCCGGCCCAACTGTTTAAGGTAATTCGATCCTTGACGACGGTCCCTACCGTCCCAAAAAATAGTGATCAGGCCCTCACTGCCGGTGCTTTTCAGAGCTTTTTTACAGACAAGATACTGAGCCTCCGCCGGGACCCCCGGCCACAGTTGACACAGTAAGAGAGCTAGAGACCCCGTGGCCCTCACTGGGCCCACCCTCGACCGGTTTCGGCCACTGGACGCAGATGCGGTTGATAAGATAGTGGCTGCGGCTCGCCCTACCACCTGCTCCCTCGACCGTGCCCCTCCTGGCTTGTTAGATCTTGCCTGGAGGGGTTACGTGGGCCTCTGTTGAATATCATTAACAGCTCCCTTGAGCAAGGAGTCTTTCCAGAGTGCTTAAAAGAGGCGGAGGTAGCTCCATTACTGAAGAAACCGTCATTGATCCTGCGGTTCCTCCAACTACCGCCCAGTGTCGAACCTTTCGTACCTGGGCAAGGTGGTTGAGAGGGCAGTAATGGAGCAGCTGCAATCCTTCTTAGATGATGCAACATGGCTAGACCCCTTCCAGTCCGGCTTCCGCTTGGGGCACGGGACGGAGACGGTTCTGGTCTCCATCACAGACCAACTCCGCTGCCAGCTCGACCAAGGCGGGTCTGCGCTGCTCGTGTTATTGGACCTCACGGCAGCGTTTGACACGGTCGACCACAATCTTTCGATCCACCGCCTGGCCATGGCTGGAGTGAGGGGGACTGTCCTTAAATAATAATAATAATAATAATAATACTTTAATATTTGTGAGTCGCCCTCCACCACCGGTGCTCCGGGCGACTTACATCATTTAAAAACCCCAAAATACATCAATGTACATCAATTTAAAAACATAGATACAGACGGCAAGGAGAGGCTCAGTCATTCAAGGTACCGATCAGGCCCCAAACGCTAGGCGGAAGAGCCAGGTTTTCAGGTCTGACAGGAACCTAGTCCGGGTTGAAGTGGCTCTGAGGGCGGGTGGCAGTGAGTTCCAGATCATGGGGGCCGCCACGGAGAAAGCTCTCCGCCGGGTCTCTGACCTCCTTCCTCCGCCAGCGGTCTCAGCGTGTGAGGAGGGGCGGGGTGGTCTCCGAGGACTCCCCATTAGTGTGCGGAGTTCCTCAGGGGGCCATTCTCTCCCCTCTGTTATTTAACATCTACATGCAGCCGCTTGCACAGCTGGTGCGGAGTTATGGGCTGGTCTGTCACCAGTATGCGGATGACACCCAGCTCATTCTGAGGATGGAGGGCAGGCCGGAGTCCGTCCCCGATAATTTCCAACAGTGCCTCGAGGCCGTTACTGGATGGCTGCGAGCCAGTAGGTTAAGGGTGAATCCGGCGAAGACGGAGATCTTGTGGCTGGGCCGCCCGGGCGAGGTGGGTGCCCAGCTTCCGACCCTGGACGGTGCGGCGCTGCACCCAGCGCCGTCAGTGAAAAGCCTGGGTGTCCATTTGGACTCCCATCTGACAATGGAGACCCAGGTCTCCATGGCCAGTAAGGCTGCTTTTTTCCACCTCCGCCAGGCAAGGAGGCTGGCCCCCTACCTCTCCCGGAGCGACCTAGCCACGGTGATCCAAGCCACGGTCATCTCGAGGCTAGATTACTGTAACGCGCTTTACGTTGGCCTGCCTATGTTGTCGATCCGGAAGCTCAGGCTAGTGCAGAACACTGCCGCCCGGCTCCTGTTTGGGGCTCCAGCAGGTTGCCGTATAACTCCAATCTTGCAGGATCTGCACTGGCTGCCTATCGAGCACCGGGTCGCCTTCAAAGTGTTGGTTCTTACCTTCAAGGCCATTCACGGCCTGGGGCCAGCGTATCTGAGGGACCGTCTCACTCCATATTGCCCATCGAGATCACTCCGGTCTGAGGAGGCCAACCTCTTGGTAATACCATCGGTGAAGCTGGCTCATTTAACATCTACCCGCCGGAGGGCGTTCTCTGTGATAGCTCCCACGCTCTGGAACTCCCTCCCGGCCGAAGCCAGAGCCCTGAGGGACCTACTCCCGTTTAGACGGGCCTGCAAAACACACTTGTTTAGGCAGGCCTCGGTGAGTAGGCTCGTCTATACATCCACTGGGCCATTATATTGCTGCTGCTCTTGTTTTCATTATTGTTGTTGCATGTTTTAATGATTTTTTTAAGTGTTCTGTTTTTAACCCTCTGGCGCTGTGCCATTGGTTCTTGTGAGCCGCCGCGAGCCCCTGGGAGTCGGCGGTGTAGAAGTCCCAAGAAATAAATAAATAAATAAATAAATAAAATAGATCAACATGTCATCTAGGTAGACTAGAACTCCCTTGTATAGCAGGTCTCTAAAGATCTCGCTGATGAATTGCTGGAATATTTTCGGAGCGCCTTTTAGTCCGAACGGCGTGACCCGGAACTGGTACTGGCCCAAGTGGCAGTTGAACGCCGTCTTCCAGCAGTCTTAGTCTCTCACCCGTATCCGGTAAAATGCCTCCCGGATGTCCAGCTTGGTGAAGAAGCGAGCCCCCCCCCAGCTGGGCCAGTATCTCCGACTGGGGTAAGGGGTAGGGGCTCGATGCGCTGATTGCGTTGAGTCCATGGTAGTCCACACACAGCCGCAGTGAGCCATCCGCCTTGGGGCGGAACAGGACCGGCGCCGCCAACGGGCTCGTAGACTTTTCGATAAATCCTCTGTCCATGTTTTTGTCAATAAACTCTCTTAGCGCCTTTCTCTCCGGTTCGGACAGGGCGTATAACTTTGGGCTCGGCAGCTTGGCGCCCTTTTCGATTTCAATTGCACAGTCCGACTTCCGGTGGGGGGGGGGGGTAGCTGGTCACTTTCCCGCTCGCTAAAGACCTCCTCCAAGTCTTTGTATTCTTGTGGGATGTTGCAAAGTTGGCTCTCTGCTGCCCCCACTCCGGCTCCCTCTTGGCTTGGGGTCCCGTCTCCGCTAGGGTCATCTACTCTCACCCGTGCCTCTCCGTCTCGGAACTTCACCGTCCCTGTCTCCCAATCAATCTGTGGGTTTTGGGTGCGTAGCCAGGGGGCCCCCAGGATTACCGGTTGGTGCGCCATGGCCGAGATCACGAATTTCAGGGTCTCCTGGTGGGTCCCAATCTGGACTCTCATCTCTCCCGTCTTGTGGGTGGCAGGCTTCCCGTTGGCTGGGGACCCATCCAGTTGGGAGAAGAGGATCTGCTCTATCAAGGCTTGGGGCTTTATCCCCAATTGCTTGGCCAGTTAGGGGGACATCAGGCACCGGGTGCACCCACTATCTAGCATGGCTATTGTCTCTATGGGTTGGGGCCCCTCTGGGTTCCACAGTTTGATATCAAATCTATAAGTGTCACAGCCAAGGGGATCAGACTCACCGCCCTGTTGGGGTCGGACCTGCCGCCGGGCGTCTACAGCAGATCGTTGTCGTTTCCCGCCAGCCATTCGGGGTCGCTTTCCTCCATCTCCAGCTCCAACTCGTCCGCCTCTCACAGGCTTCGGGGCGCCCGCGCAGTCTCCGCTGCAGCTGCGGCCTTGCCTCGGACTGGTGTCTTGGCCTGCGGGGTCGGCTTGGCCTCCGGTGACTTCTCTGGCTTCGGCGGGAGGCTCTTCCGGCGGCAGTCCGCAGCCCGATGGCCCTCTCGGCCGCACGAGAAGCAAGCTCCTCTCTTTCCCTTGGCCCCTTCCCGGCTACTCGACCGGGCCCTTGGCGATGCTTTCCGGGTTGGCCCCGGTCTCCCTGGCGGGCCTGAGCCACGTGCTCTTCTGCCTTCCCGGTGGTGGCGCGGCATCTGTTCCATATCACACTCCACTCTCCCCGCTGAGACTATCCAGTCTTCCAGGGTCTCGGGGTTCCCCCGGTGCATCGCCCACTCAAGGACATCTGACCTCAGGCCCACTTTGAAGCATTCCAGCTTTGTGACTGCGGACCAGTCCCGGATCTTCCCCGCCAGCACCTTGAAGCTTAGGGCATATTCGGAGACAGACCTCTGGCCTTGGTAGATCCTCTTCAGCTGGGTCTTAGCCTTTTCGCCTGCTAGGGGATCTCGGAAGGTCTGCAGGGCCTCCAGGAAAGCGTCTAGCCGCCTCAGCTGTGGGGCCTGGACGTCGGTCATCTGCACCAACCAGTCCGCCGCGGCCTCCTTCAGGTTGGCCCCCACAGCCCGCACCTTGGCCCCTTCCGAGGGGAACGAATCCCTATAGTCCAGCATAAAGTTCTGCATGTTTGTGACAAAGTAGGAGAGCTGGCGGGGGTCCCCGTCGAACTTTACCTTCAGCTCCCTCCGGCTTCCCGCCATCTCCTGGCTCTGGTCGGCCTGGCCCAGGTTAAACGTGGAGGCTCCCCTCGGTGGGATGAAGTCGTCTCCGCTGTTCCGGAAAGTCACTCTTCCCGACGGTTGGCCTGGCCGCTCCGATGCTTGGCTCGCACCCCGCTCCTGAGGTCGGGCATCCGGGAGGACCCACGGCAGCTCCTCCGGCCTGGTCAGTAACAGCTCCATCTGGGACTGGAGCTTCTGCACCGCCTCGGTCAGCGCGAACACCTGCACTTCCAGCCGCAGTTCCACTGCGCTGGGTAACCCACCGTCCAGGGCTGGGTCCCTATCTCCGGACCGCGCCGGCTTCTTGCGCCGGGTCACATCCTTCGCTGCCGGGGCGGGGAGCCGCGGCGCCACCTCCTCCTCCATTCCCGTGATTGCGACCTGAGGTGCCGCCCTTGGGGCTCCGGCCTCGTCTCCTTCTCCATCCTCCTCAGCGTCCTCTTCCTCACCCGAGTCCTCGGGAAGCAGGTCAGCGAGGGGATCCATCTCGGCGTGAGACATCTCTCAAAGGTTGTTACGGTCGGAAGGTTTTCACGGCCATAGAAATTGGAGAGTCTATCTTTATGTCAGCTCCGGCAAGGGGGGTCTAATGAACCACGCTCACTCCAAACGATGCTGAAGGATAAGTAGTTTAATAGGTCCTTAATCCAGGGCACGCAAAGATAGACTGACTTTTCCCGCGAAAGAGTCTCTTCAAAAGCCCTCCCCGCCCCTCTGCTGGGCCCCTCCCTCCTCAGGGATGACCATCCGGCTCTCCGCATATCAAAGTTCAGGAAAGGTGCCTGGCACATCAAAGGGCGGTTCCAGATCAAAGCCCGCCAGTTCCAGTTCAAAGGCCGCCAGATGTTGCTCTTATCTGATGGCGCGTGGGGCTTGGTCCGTTAGGTCAACAAACGGGCCAAGCGGCGCTGACATCCAGACTTAGGCCAGCTTCGTCCATGTGCTTTGGTGGAAGAAGAAAGAGGAGGGGACATGCAGTCCCTTAAATAGACTCAAAAGAGGTGGGGTGAAAGCAGGTCACCAGGTAAAGGCTGACCCTAAGTAACCACATGATAAGGTCAAAAGTCACATGATCAAGGACCGCATGGCAATCGGAGAACAAAGAACGAATACAGGTAAATGGAAAATCCCAAACACAGAGAAACACAGCCCCTCTTGGGGCGGCACAACCGTAGATCATGATCGACTGATTCATCGCCTTGCTACATCTGGAGTCCACGGCTCAGCCCTCAAGTGGTTCGACTCCTTCCTTAGAGATCAAAAGTAACGAGTGGAGTGGATGGACCAAGCCTCCGAGAAGCCCCCCCCCCCCATTGTGGGGTGCCTCAGGGTGCTATCCTCTCTCTGGTACTGTTTAACATCTATGTTTATGTTTGGTCATTTGCTAGATCGGTATGTAATTTTGGTTTGGAGTGCTATCCATATGCGCATGACACCCAGCTACAGATACACCTTGAGGGTGTGGCAACGTCAATTCCTGAAAAATTTTCCAAGTGCCTGGAAGCTGTGACGTGTTAGCTACGTGCGAGTAGATTAAAGGTAAATCCAGGAAAGATTGAGATTCTATGGCCCGGAAGACCATCAGAATCGGCTCTGCCATTGCCCACCTTCGATGGGGAGCCTTTAGCTCCGTCAACCACCGCCAAGAGCCTTGGAGTTACAATATGTTGGACTCATCACTGGCAATGGAGGCCCAGATCACAAATATAAGTAAACAAGCTTTCTTCCATCTTCGCCAGGCAAAGGAACTAGCATCCTACCTTCCAGCTCAGGCTCTGGCAACAACGATCCACACAACTGTCACCTCAAGATTGGATTACTGCAATGCATTGTATATCGGCCTCCCTCTGACGGTGACTCGGAAGATTCGGGTTGTGCAAAATGCAGCGGCCAGACTTCTCTCAGGAACATCCATGGGATCCCACATAACACCGATCCTTCAGCGCCTACACCGGATGCCAGTTGAACATCGGATCTCTTACAAAGTACTGGTTCTGACGTTTAAAGCTATGCACGGACAGGGACCTCTCTACCTTGGGGACCGCCTTTTTCCAGGCTAGCAGCACCAACGGTCTCCACATCCCACTCAAGAAGATCTCTTCTACACACCAGGTCCCAGAGAGGTGCGATTGGAGTCCACAAGACGTAGGGCTTCCTCAACCTCGGCCCCAATCCTGTGGAGCTCACTGCCACCACACATCAGAGCCATAACCGACCTTTGCTCCTTTATGCAAGCTCTCAAAACCTGGCTTTTCAGAAATGCTTTTAACCTGTAAATTTTCACTGTTCTATTGTTTGCTGTGCTGTAAGTCGCTCAGAGCACTTTGGCATAAAGATAATCTTTTTTGCAATATTTTCTAAGAACACTAGGTGGCAGCATTTACTCACATACGTCCTTGTTTCACTTGTTACAGTATATACAGTACCTATGGCTTTCACTTTTTTATGACCATTATGTGTGATACATACTGGAGATTGTGATATTTATATGGTTGATGCGACTTGCACATGTATCTTGCTCTATTTGTATTCAAATAAATATTATTGTGTATCTATGCATGCTTTGTTTACATTGATATTTCTTGCATATCTTCCAACATTTTGTATAGTACAGCCCCTTCCCTACGGCCCCCTAAGCTTTTCAATAAAAAATAAAAATTGAAAAATAAAATAAATAATTTTTTTTTAAAAAAACCCCTACTTCCGGGTTCGGAGCAAGTATCGCGAGAATACGCAATCCACACGGGATTTCGCGTTCAATGCGAGATCACGCCGGCGTTGACAGCGAAATCCGTGTGGATTGCGTATTCTCGCGATACTCTTCGGCTACTCTACTACTGGATCGCTGAGGCCCACAGACGCGATTAGGACCTTCTTCGACTCAGTCGGTCGTCGCCTCTCGTCGTCCGGGTACTCCTGGATCCTGCGCGTTTGGAAAAGGTAGGCGAAGCAGGGGCTCCTCATTCTCCCCCCCATCTCCTCTCATGTATTAAATATAAAATTAAATATATTTAAAGATGAAATAAGGGGAGATGGGATACATTAAAATAAGGGGGGAGGGGAGGATGGAATTAAATATATTTAATATTAAATAAAAATAAGGGGAGAGGGGAGGATGGAATTAAATATATTTAATATTAAATGAAAATAAGGGGGCCGGGGAGAGAGCGTGGAGGGGGGCGGAGCCAGGGCCGGGGGCAGACCCTACGCCCGCCCCCCCCGGTCATCAGTGACCAGAATTCAGGCCCCTGGGCCGGTAGAAGTTGGACAGCCCTGGTATAGTACATCACACAGTATTCCACGAGTGCTACTTATTTCTCTTGTGCTAACAATATATTGTTTATTCACTTCTATTGATCTATACCTGAAGCAAGACCACTTTGGGAATGCAAACAAACCAGGAAGATAATATGAAACTGCTGGGAAAGAAAGATCACCCATAGGCATGGGGCAGGGTGTTATTTATTTATTTATTTATTATTCAGTTATTCCTCCCAGCAGGCTCGGGGCGGATCACAAACACAGCAAGCAATAAAAGCATACAATAAAACAATATGCTGATGACACCCAAATGTATTTCTCCATGCCTTCCTGAAAAGCTTCAGCTCAGGACAGCACGTCTCCTCGGAGCCATCTAATTCTTAATGGCTAAAACTAACAAGGTCAAGTTCAACACGGACAAATGCAAGAGACTCCACTGAGGCAGAAAAAGGGAAATGCAAAGAGACGCAATGGGGGCGATGCCTGGCTCGACAGCAGAACGTATGCAAAAGACCTTGGAGTCCACGTGGGGAGGAAGGCGAACATCAGCCGACGTCATGTGGTGGCAAAAAAGCCAATGGGATTTTGGCCTGCATAAATGGGAGTATAGAGGCTAGATGCAGGGAAGTCATGCTACCCTTCTATTTCGGACCACTTTACCTGGAATCTCACTGTGTCCCATTCTGGGCACTGCAACCGAAGGGAGAGGCCCCTGTGAGTCTGGTCATGTGGAAACAACTGAGCACGTGCTTCTTCAATGCATGTTCTACAGAGATCTTAGATCCAATCTCATTGGGTCATGGCTTTTAAAATACCCGGGGCGCAGTGAAAAATATTAACCCACCCTGCTGCTTTCGGACTCTAACACTACAAGTAAGGACCAACAAGACCCCTGCCGGCAGAGACGGCGCTATAGGTCTAGGACCTTTTGGGGGGCGGGTTTCTCCGCCAGACGGAACAGCAGTCCTGTTAAAACACCTGTCAAGGCTAAGACCTCAACCGAGGACCTAATGAGTGGCCCACCTTGTCCAATTGGACTGCCGGAGGGGGTGCTGTGTGCGCGTGGCGACAACTGGCCTTTTGTAGGGCTGTGTGACTGCCCGTGGACCCGTTACGGCATCCGCTGTCCTGGTGTGCCACCCCTTGGGGGTGCTGGGAATGCATTCGGAGCCGTGGACGTCCCGGAGGTCCCCATGGGGGCCCCAACTCCCTGATCTGACCTCCCCCTCTGACCCGCATCCCTCTCCCCTTTACCCTTCCTGCTGTCTGTGATTCTATGTTTTGTTTTTTCTCAATTCTTGTAAACCGCTCCGAGCCTTCGGGGAGTGGCAGTATAGAAGTTTGAGGTTATTATTATTATTATTATTATTATTGCTAAGTTCTGTGCTGCTGCTCTTAATATCAGACAGAGGATGATTGACACCGTAAGGCAACAATAGCCTGTCTCTTGAAATATATTTTATACTGATTTGTAATCTAATTTTACATAACTGTTTACTGGGGAGCTGTCCTTCTCTTCCTAGGGCGCTTGTGCCCGCTTTGTGCTGGTCAGTGACCGTAATAAAGTTTTGTTGTTGTTGTTGTTGACTCTAGGCTGGAATACTGTGTCCAGAGGAAGAGGGTGACTCAAAGGACCCAGGGTCTGGAGAACAAGCCCTACGAGGACAGAGCGCCTTCAAGAGCTGGGCATGTCTAGCCTGCAGAAGAGAAGGCGGAGAGGAGACACAGTGAGGACCATGCATCAATATGAGGGGAATATGTCGCCAGGAGGAGGTTGTTTCCTGCTGCCCTGGAGACTAAGACACAATGAAGCCATGCCTTCAAATGACAGGGAAAAAGATCCCACCTGAACATTAGGAAGAACTTCCTCACTGGGAGACAGCTGTTCAGCAGTGGAACTCTCTGCCCCAAAGTGTGGTGGAGGCTCTTTCTTTGGAGGCTTTAAAACAGATGCTGGATAGCCGTCTGTCAGGGTTGCATTGAATGCAATTCCTGCTTCTTAGCAGGGGTTTTGACTGCAATGGCCCACAAAGTCTCTTCCAACTCAATGATTCTGTTTCGAAGGGCCCAAATCCAGTTCTGTACTTTTGCACACCCCTAGTGCCCACCCACTGCATTGACGGCTCATTAAGCCCTAGGGTGCAGATTTGGGCAGAAGGAAACGGATCTAGGATCTCAGCCAAATCATTCAGCCCAAAAGACTGCCATACCACCAACCGTGGCTTCTCTCCTGTATGGCACGTCACAACCCAAACCTGTGAGTTTCATACTGGAAAGGGGCCGGCTGATCCACCTTTCCTAGAAATTAGTTGTCATTGGGAGCATCCGAGGGAGTGTGTGTGTGTGTGGGGGGGGGGGGGGGTATGGGCCAGAGAAATGTCTGCTCAACATTGCTCTGAAATCTTTACGAAGAGGTGATGATGGAGACCTACGAGAACGCATCCTCTCCTGTCCCAAAGCCAGAGCTCATTTTCTCAGATGGAGCGGACGAGGGAGCCGGGAGTGCCAGACGCCCAGGACTGGGATGTGAAGAAAAAACTATCTTTGGAGTAGTCACGAGAGCTAGCCGCCTATGATTTCTATTTATTTTGGAAAAGAAACGGAACATTTCGCGCCACTTCCCCAGATATCGTGAGATTTTACCGCAAGACATTGTGAACGAGCTCTCCATTTACCACGAGAGTTCGACGCGAGACTGTATCGCGGGATTTTGGACGCAAAGGAGGACAGCTTCGGGAGCTAATTGATGACGTGGCCATACAGCGCTGAACATCGAGGCGCACCCGGAAGAGACTCGCCTATTAGTTCTATTGACATAGCCACAAGTTAACCGCGTCATTGACGTGGGCCACCATATCAGAAGTACGAAGGACGCGGGGCTTCCGGTAGGAGGTATAGCCACCGTGGGTTGAACCGATGTTTTTCTGAGCCTGGTGTACATAAATGTTATTCTCATGTGTATGTTTTTTTGGGACATTATGACGGTGACGTAGTGTATCCATGAATATAAGTTGAATATGCATACAATATTATAATAATTAGTATATTGACATAGCACTGAACACTATTTATACTTGATAGTATTGTGCCCTGCACATAGCTTTACAAGAGGCTTTGGGTATACCAATGACGCAAGTCACCACATCATCCTCTTGCCCGGTATTCAAGGGGATCCAGTCCCAAAGCCTGCCGGCGCCAGAACTGCCTTTGCTGGATCAAGGCCTGGTACCGGATGGACGAGGAGGATTGGGACTGGTTAAAACACCATCCAGCCCCAAACTCCATGGTGGTGAAGGCGGCGCAGTCGGGAGGCGTCCACACCACCAGACCGCGAGGGTAAGCGTTTTGACACTGCCGGTAGGAAGCTTTCCTCCGGCGGCCTCCTCACGAAGATGACAAATTATGGGGCCTGTATGGGGGCCTACCAACAGGTCTTATGGGAGAAGGCCATCCCTCTCTTCCAGAGACTTCCGGCTGAAGGGAAAGCGGCGTTGACGACCCTGGCACAGGAAGCCAACCCCCTTGCCTACCACCAGATCCTGATGCCAAGGCACACCGGCGGTACGGCGGGAAAGATAGCTCACGCCATCGCCATTCGCTGCCACTCCTGGCTCCGATCCTCGGGTTTGTCCCCTTCCTCCCGCCAGGTCATCGAAGATCTCCCCTTTGATGCCCTTGGCCTTCTTAATGCGGGGACGGACGAAAAACGGAAAACCAACCAGTATTACAAAAGGCTGGCAGCAAAGAGTGGTTTAGAGGCCACAGCCTCTACCCAAATGACTCACTTTAGCTCCCGGTACTCCCGCCCTCGCCATGTCCCGGTGGCGTTGGGGGCGTTGAGCACAGCTATTGGGGGCCTCGCTCTCCTCGGGGGCACTGCCGCTGCCCTCGCAAACACGCGTAACACGCATCCAGCCCTCTCCTCGCCCGTACAGGATGGGAGGGTGCAACACTGCTAATTTGCCTCTGCCTAGATCCCTAAGGGCAAGAAGCAATTCCGAACTAATTTTTCCCCTTTAGAAAAATGGCGGCCGCAAAGGTCGAAAAAGAAATTGTACTTCTGGGATCGCCAGGAAAGGTCGAAAACCTTTTTTTTTTAAAAAAAAAGAAAACTAACGAGAGGTGGTGCATTACTATCAACAACCCCACTGATGAGGATTATGAGAGAATGATTGAGAATCTGACCACAGTAACTGTGAGTTTGGAATTGTTGGGGAGCAGAAAGGCGCCAGCGGCACCCCACATTTACAAGGCCTTGTTAATTTGAAAGCTAAGGTGAGGTTCCATCAAGTGAAGGAATTTGTTGGGGAGACGGCACATATAGAAGCCGCCCGTGGATCGGATCAAGACAACAACAAGTATTGCAGCAAAGGAGGGGAGCCTTACCCCAGAGTCGGGGATCCTGTTGGTCAAGGAAAGCGGAGCGACCTCAAGAAAGCTGTTGCTAATTTGATAGCTGGCGGCAGTTTGAAAGATTGCGCGCGAGCTTTCCCTGAGACGTATGTGCGGTACGGGCGAGGCTTGGAGCATTGGTATGCTACTGGAGGATACAGCGCCCCCAGAGATTGGAAGATGGATGTCTACGTCATCGTTGGCCTGCCTGGTGTGGGAAAGTCCAGGCATGTGAAGGAGTTTTCATCCGATGCTTATTGGAAAGCCCCCAACCAATGGTGGGGTGGATATTCCGGGCAGGAGACTGTAGTGTTGGGTGACTTTTATGGATGGCTGCCCTTCGACTTCCTATTGAGATTATTGGATAGATATCCTCTGAGAGTTGAATATAAAGGAGGTACTACTGCTTTGTTTGGTTTTGCACTGTTGCTTTGTTTGGGTGTCAGGCCGTATGGCTTCGTTCACACGGCCTTCTACATGCCTACGTAAGGTATGGCCGGGGCCTGGAACATTGGTATGCCACCGGAGGGGTACAGCACCCCCAGAGACTGGAGAACGGAGGTTAACATCATCGTTGGTCTGCCTGGCGTAGGCAAGTCCAGGCATGTCAAAGAATTCGCATCGGACGCATGTTGGAAAGCCCCCAATAAATGGTGGGATGGCTACTCGGGGCAGGAGACCGTAGCGCTTGACGATTTCTACGGGTGGCTGCCCTCTGATTTTCTCTTGAGGTTGCTGGATAGGTATCCTCTCCGGGTGGAGTACAAAGGAGGTACCACTGATTTCACATCAAAGACCATTTGGATCACGTCGAACAAAAAGCCTTGCGACTGGTACGACGGGGAAAAATGTAACTTGAGAGCGCTGTATAGACGCTTTACAGTGTTCTCCTACATGAAAGAAGCATCTAGAAAGTGCTAGTAGGATTACAGCTGTTGGTGCTTTGCAGCTTTTCCTCTATAGGTAATCTAGATCTTGTGGCTAGGCCGCCCGGGCCGGGGGGGGGGAGAGATTCAGTTGCCCGGCTGTCCATGGAGGCGCAGATTGCCTGCCCCTGCAAGACGGCGTTTTACCATCTACGACAGGCAAGACGTCTGCTTCCTTACCTCTCCCGCTGCGACCTGGCCATGATAGCCACGGTCATCTCGAGGCTCGACTACTGTAATGCGCTGTACATTGGCCTACCCTTGTCGGCGATCCGGAAACTCAAGCTGGTGCAGAACGCAGCAGCACGCCTGCTCTCTGGAGCCTCAAGATCTGCCCACGTGACTCCACTCTTGCGCGAGCTGCACTGGCTCCCAATTGAATTCCGGGTCTCCTTCAAGGTGTTAGTTCTAACTTTCAAGGCCTTATATGGTTTGGGGCCAGTGTACCTGAGGGAGCGGCTTACCCCTTACGTGCCCAGGAGATCGCTGCGCTCAGAGGGGCTCAACTTACTGGGGGTGCCTGGCATTAGGGTCTACAAGCTCTCTAGCACGCGGCAGAGGGCGTTTACTATAGTTGCGCCGACTCTTTGGAACTCCCTCCCCGAGGAGATACGAGTCATCCGGGACCTGCTGCCATTCCCCAGAGCCGTCAACACCTGGCTATTTAGACAGGCATTTGGCCCATAACCAGTGCCTGTTACAATCAGCACTCTGCCGCACCTCCGCCACTGTACCTGGACTATTCCTATGCTGTTCGACAGCACTGCTGGGATCTTAACTGGGGGTTTTAATCGGGTTTTACTGTTGTTTATGTGTTTTCATCTGTCATTTTAACCTCGTGAACCGCTCTGGGGAGTTGATGCCACCCCTTCGATGGTTTCTTTAGGCTCTGACGTCATAGATCTTATGAGCTCCGAGGAGAACGGCGGCCATTTTGGCGGCACTTCTCCTCAGTCTTTTTTGCCCGCGGCGCCGCCATCTTGGCAACTAACGCCACAGTACTTTCAAACGTGAGGAGAAGAAATAATAGAAAACCCCCCACAACCGAACAGTTAGAAACTTAACTGCTGGCTTCAAATCTATGGGGATAAAATACCCTATAACTACAAAGACTGAGTCCGTGGCCTAAATAAGGGAGAGGCCACCCTGGCTCCTAGATATAAAAAAATAATGATAGAAAAAATGGCGCCAAGCGGTGGTAAGGTCACCCTAACCGCCATAAAATGAAACCCTATAATTTCATAAATTGAAATTTATCAAGCTACACAACAACAAAAAGTAAACAAAATCAAACCAATATAAATAGAATATGCGGTAGTCGAAAAATATGAGACAAGATTCCTAGCTGTCGCAACGCGGCGGAAAAGAAAGGATCCGAGGCGGCAGCCCCTTCCACTGGCTATATATGCTCAAGGGGAATGTGGGCGGGGCTACCATTTAAAGTTGTATTATCCAGAGAGAGCGGTATATTAAGCGGAACTAATAAATAAATAAATAATAATAAATAGATAGATATATAATCAGGCACCTGAGAGACTGATTTCTGTGGGGATTTTGAGTTGGAGGAGAAGCCAGCCTGTTTCGTTTGGAGAAGACGTCTTGAAAAAACCCGGAAGAAGATTTGCTTTGTTATTGAGAAAGACTGAACTGCAAGAATGTCTGCTTTTCCATGCAATAGACGGCATAAGAAGATTCTGTGGCTGTAGCATCGATGCCTGGCGACTAATCACCTCAAATGCGTGGGTGCTCAGGGTTGTCAAGGACGGCTATGCCTTAAGAGTTCGACGGTCTTCCCCCAACGGGCGTCACCGTCAATGCCGTCCACCCCGATCTCGAAGGAGGTCGGCACTTGGCTTCTAAAAGGAGCCATCTCTCCCTCTCCCGAATGCTACGACGAGGGAGAGAAGTTGACTCGATGGGTAAAAGGGTGCACGTATCCACAGGCCCTTTTAACCCGCATGGCACATAACGCCGCTACTGGATTGTAAGAGGGAGGAATACCACTCCCTCAAAGTTTCCGTGGCGGCTCCGGTACTCTGGAACTCTCTCCCAGATGATGTCCGTGCCGCCACGGAGCTCTTTCCGTTCCACAGGGCTTGTAAGACCGCCCTGTTCAAACTGGCCTTTGGCTAGGTGAATAAGCCAAATGTACTCATCTTTTGACCAGCACCCAGACCCTGGAATGCCATGGCTTGACATAATTGTTCAAACTCGGGACCAATGTTGTATTTTATGCTGTTTTATTGTGCGGCGACATGAATGCTACATGTCAGCCGGGTTTTATGATGTTATCCGCCCCGAGCCTGCTGGGAGGAGCGGAATACAAGAGGGAACAAATAAATAAATAAATAAAGTTGAAGATCTGAGGAGGCAATCCATCAATTACGGGCGGGTCAATAAGCCTTCGGACGCGGAGGGTGAAGGGTGAAAGGGAGGCATTGTGGCTGTGGCGAGGGGAGGCAAGGCTAGGATACGGAAGAAAAAGGAAGGCCGTGTTTCAAAGGCAGTGGACTTGTACCTGCCTTGAACATTAAGGGAAGGGAAGGCAGGGGAGGGGAGGGGAACGGCTGCTGCTTTGGCCGTGACCACACAAGAGCTGCACATTTTTTCTTGGGCTCTATTAGCCCAGAAAAAGTTTTCCCTGCAAGTTTATTATTGTGGCCCAAGGCCCTCATTCCTATTTAAAATCAGAGTTTTTGTTTCGTAATTCCAAACTCCCCGACCCAGTTTAGGTTGAGAGAGTATAGCATTGTATAACAACACTGAATCCATCAAGTTCATCCTTACTAGTAATAAGTTCTTCTCGAATTGGAATAGGGATCTTACAAAATTTATTTGGAGGGGGAGGAAACCAAGGATTAAATGGCTAAATATGATAGATACTAGAAAGAGAGGTGGGTTGGGAGTCCCTGATCTTCAGACATACTTCGAGGCCTGTGCCTTAGAGTGGACGTGTGAGTGGGCATCTCTCACCAATGAAAAGCTCTTATCAATAGAGGGTCACGACCTTAGGGTCGGTTGGCATGGCTATATGCTTTATGATAGAACCAGGATTGAGAAGAATTTCAGAAATCATTGTATTAGAAGCTCACTCATACGAATTTGGCTTAAGTATAAAAATAGCTTGGTGGATAGGATACCTCTATGGACCTCCCCACAAGAAGCCTTCTTCAGAAGGCAATATGGAAAATCGGATTGGATTAGATATAATGATATACTTAAAAGATGTAATAACGAATGGCTGCTGAAAGATCTCTCAGAGCTGAGGGCACTGGATGAGTCTATGAATTGGATGCATTATTTCCAGATCAGAGACATATTTAACAAAGATCAAACCATAGGATTTGGAAACAAACAGCAATTTTGGGACAAAATAATAGGAAAAAAAGAAAAGAGAGTTTCCAAAATATACAAGAAACTTCTCGAAATTAAAACAGAGCAGGAATCAATCAAAAACTGTATGATCAGATGGGCACAAGATTTCGGCCATGAGGTCCCCTTAGCTCGATGGGAGAGAGTGTGGAAGGTCCATTGGAGCTATACCTATGCATATGAACTTAAAGAGAATAATATTAAGATATTTCACCGATGGTACCTGACGCCTCTAAAGATTGCCAAATACAATAAGAATTATGACCAGAGATGCTGGAAATGCAAAGCAGCACCGGGAAGTTCCTTCCACCTTTGGTGGAAATGCAAAAAGGTCCATAAGTTTTGGGAAAATGTATATACCATAATGAAAAATATGTTGGAGTTAGATTTAGAATTGAAAGCGGAGTTCTTTCTCCTGGGTTTAGTAGATTGTAAATTAGAAGTGAATACTGAAAGATTTTTGTTTACTGCATAACAGCAGCCAGGCTCTCCTTAGCGAAGAAATGGAAGGAAAACACCATCCCAACTATTGAAGATTGGGCCTCCAAGCTCTTTGAGATTATGAAGATGGACTTTCTTACGCAGGCTGTGAACCAAATGAGCGATAATAACAAAACAGACTGGTCAAAGGTGGTGGGTTTTCTAAAACAAAACAACTTTGAAGGGTGGTCGAAAATCAATCTGTAAATATTTTTAAAATGGATAAGAAGAAACAAGGATGTTAATTATAACGCATCGGTTCCTAAGCCAGATTCATACTGAGTAATACAGTTTATAACATCATTAGGATGTTAAGAGTGGCAAGAGGAAAGACTGGAAGTACTCTGTTTATGTCTAGTGTTGTAGTCTTATGTTATCTGTTTGTCTCTTTTGTTTTTACTTTTTGTGAAATTTAATAAACACTATTTAAAAAAAAGTTCATCCCTTTGGTATCTTGTTTTTAAAAATCGCCAACTCCCCAGCCTGCGTTGGGTTGGGAGAGAATAGCACACAGGTGTCCACCTGCTAACCCTTCCCCTTGGTTAGAGGATTTGAACTTCCAGAGGACATGCTGGAACCGGAGGTGCCGAAAGCCCGGTTCTTTGAGGCTCTGGAGCACAACCATGGCCAGATTCCCATGGACAGCTGCCCCTCACCACTCTAAGCACCCCTATGTGTGTTTTCAGTTGGCATTAAAGCATATGCTCCAAGAAGGTTTTTTTTTGGGGGAGACAGGACAATGCAGGGGAAATCTTTTAACTCCTTCACCTCACCCTCCACCTTCGTAAAACGGACCATCCTTCTTTGTCTAGGCCTCCACCTGGATAATGGAATGGTAACCAGAAGTTTTCTAATGCATTGCATAATTTTTCTCCTGTGTGGCATCTCACAAACTGAATACAATGTGGTCCAGTAGTAAAACTGTGTATGTATTTGGGAGGGGGGGGGGGACTCTGTCCATGTTTTGATGTTTGAATGAAAACACCATTTAAACAGGCCCGGTCATTTGTATTATACGCCGTATTTTCCCCCTTGAATGAATAAATAGAATGAAGGCTTGTCTCTCAGCCAATCAGGGCTTATGTTGGAGGGAGGGAGAGGGGTTATTATTGGTGCATCCGGCCGCCATTACCATTTTAAAAACCCGCCTTTTTTCCTAGGCACCAGTCCTCCATCCTGGGTTCTTTAGTCCAGCTCAGATGTGCTTGGCCAGTCAGGCCATCATGAGTACCGACTGACCGATTGCTTGACCGCTTGTTTTCAACCTGCTGTGCTGGAGTTAGATAAGCTAGTGATACCCTGCTGCAGTTCATACTGCCTTGTTGTATATTTTAGTTATCTGACTGCCATTTCAGCATCGGTTCGCCTTCGAACTGACTCTAGGCATAGAGAAGGCATAGCTCCTTCTATTTAGCAACCTAGGGTCAGGGTAAGGAATATCTTTGGATTTCTTTGCCATTTGGAGGGAACAAGGGGAGACTTTGCAGTCTCAGTCTCAGCAGCCCAAGATAAAGCAAGGTTGCCAGGGCATTTTAATCTCACCCTTGTTCTGTATTTTTGCAACCTTTAAGCTTTGTGCCAAGTCTTTTAAAGACTTTGTTGTTGAACAAAACTATTTTGTTGTTAATCTTTAACCTGGAGTGGTTTTTGGTTGCTGGACCCATGAGCTCCTCAAGTAGGCACCCTGCAGTTCACCAGGCACGAAGGAAGCACGTCGCAGTTCATTCTTAAAGGCGCCTGGTGTGATGGCAGCAGGCCATCCTCGGGGGGAGACTTATTCCCCCCCCCGGGGGTCTTAATGAGTGAAGGAGTTGGTGGAAGGTCACCTGCGTTCCAATTGCAGGCCTGCAGGCCATCCTCGGGGGGAGACATATCCCCCCCCCCGGGTCTTAGAGTTGGAGGAGGGCGGTGGTGTTGGGGACAAAAGACCAGGCAGCTCAGTCTTTCTCAGTCAGACACAGAGAAAGAGGGGTCTTGAGTCCAGGTGGGTGTTTGCGGGGGACCTAGAGCAGAAGGCTGTCCCCCCGTTGGCATTGACGGTGGTGTTGGGGGCCAAAGACCAGGCAGCTCAGTCTTTCTCTGTCAGACACGGAGAATGCCGTGCCCTGCTCCTCCTCTGCCTCCGAGACCTCCCCATCCACCATTCGGGGACCACCTAGCCCACGTCATCGATGCCTGGTGACTCATCACCTCAGATGCGTGGGTGCTCAGGGTTGTCAAGGACAGCTATGCCTTAAGAGTTAGACGATCTTCTCCCAACGGGCATCATCGTCGATGCGGTCCGCCCCAATTTTGAAGGTCGACACTTGGCTTCAAAAAGGAGCAATCTCTCCCTCTCCGGCATGCTACGGCAAAGGAGAAAAGTTGACTCGATGGGTAAAAGGGTGCACATATCCACAGGCCTTTTAACCTGCATGGCACATAACACCGCTTATATGAGTGGCTGTCAGGCGTTAGATAGATGTGATTGGGAATGTTTGTATGTTTGAAGACGTTTCTCAATGGATCGCCCAGCCCTACTGCTTAACATTGCTCTGAAATCTGTACGAAGAGGTGATGATGGAGACGTACGAGAAGGTATCCTCTCCTGTCCCAAAGCCAGAGAAATCATTTCTCAGATGGAACGGACGATGGAGCCGTGAGTGCCAGACGCCCAGGAGAAAAAACTATCTTTGGGGTAGGGTAGTCATGGACCTGGCATTTGTCTAATTTGTTTCATTCGGGTTTTTGTTTTGTGCCGTCCATTCGGATGGCACGAAAGGAAAGTCCCATTTTGTACAGACGAAGGGGTGAAACTAAAAGAGAAACTTTTGCACTGTTGCTTTGTTTGGGTGTCAGGCCGTACGGCTTCGCTCACACGGCCTTCTGCATGCCTCGGAGGAAGAGGTGTTTGGGTCAATCAGAGCGCAAGGAGGCCACCAGCTTCTTGCCATTGTTTGGTGAGCTGCTTGTTAGGCTTTGAAAGGGATCCCTTTGCCTTCCAGGGGATCCCTTTGGCTTCCAGGGGTTAGGAAAGCAGGCGGTCGCAGAAAGTTCCCATTTCCATACTTGACCAGAGAATGTCTCAGACCCCCAGGCTTCCTGGGGGTGTCCTCCTTATGCCCCCACCCCTTTCCTTCTTTATAGTAAATAAATAGGAATGTTTTCTTGCCCAGAGGGTCCGTGTTCATAAAATGAGAGCACAATGCTGCTGCTGCTGCTGCTGCTACAAAACCTTTTAAAGAAGTTGGTTGCTAGTTGATGTTCTCCCCTTTACTTGGGTTAGAAAAATATCTCCCCCCGCTTCCCTTCCCTTCCCCAGTTTGAGGGAGTGTACAGCACAGATAATAGGACTTACAGTACCTTCACTAATTCCATGATACCATTGAAACTCCTTATATTGAGGAATCAAGACACTTGCCTCACAGAGCCCCCATTACCCACTCTACATCCTGCTGCAGTTTGGGGGAAGATTCACCACAGATGATGGGACTTGCAGTACCAACACTAATTCCATAATACCACAGCAACTCCTTATAATGAGGGATCAAGACCACACTTCGCACACAGAACCCCCATTACCCACTCTACATCTTACTGCAGTTGCGGGAGGGTGCACCACAGATGATGGGACTTGCAATACCATCACTAATTCCATGATACCACTGCAACTCCTTATAATGATGCATCACAACCAAACTTGACACACAGATCCGCTTTTACCCACTCTACATCCTGCTGCAGTTCGGAGGAGCACCGACCACAGATGATGGGACTTCCAGTACCTTCTCCAATGTCATGACACCACACCTACTCCCAACACTGATGGATCTCAGGCAAACATGGCACACAGAGCCCTCATGACCCACACTACATTCTGGTACTCTTTCCAGAGGAATGAACCATGATTGCTGGGACCTTCATTAACTTCCAGAAACCACTGGGAGTCACATAAATGAGGGCGGGGGGAGAACGCTGCAAGAGGGCGGGGGAGGAGGGAATGGCCCCCCCTCACCATCGCCCCCATCCCGTCAAGGAAGGAGGGCGTGAGGAGGCAGAGGGAAGCCCCCGGGGGCGCTGGTGGACATGCGCGGCACCCAGAAACATGGCGGAGGAGGGGAGGCCAAGACTTTGGCAGCATGGGAAAAGGGCGTGATCACCCCAAGAAGAGGTGGTGCTTTACTATCAACAGCCCCACTGATGAAGATTATCAGAGGATGATCGAGAATCTCACCGCAGAGAAGTGCGAGTTTGGAGTTGTTGCGGAGCAGAAAGGCGCCGGTGGTACCCCACATTTACAAGGCTTTGTTAATTTGAAAACTAAGATGAGGTTCCATCAAGTCAAGGAAGTTGTTGGGGAGACGGCACATATAGAAGCCGCCTGTGGATCGGATCAAGACAAACGACAAGTATTGCAGCAAAGGAGGGGAGCCTTACCTCAGAGTCGGGGATCCCGTTGGCCGAGGAAAGCGCAGCGACCTCAAGAAAGCCGTTGCTAATCTGATAGCTGGCGGCAGCTTGCGAGATTGTGCGCGAGCTTTCCCTGAGACTTACGTAAGTTACGGGCGAGGCTTGGAGCACTGGTATGCCATTGGGGGATACAGAGCTCCCCGAGATTGGAAGATGGACGTCTACGTCATCGTTGGCCTGCCTGGTGTGGGAAAGTCCAGGCGTGTGAAGGAGTTATCATCCGACGCTTATTGGAAAGCGCCCAACAAATGGTGGGATGGATATTCCAGGCAGGATACCGTAGTGCTGGATGACTTCTACGGATGGCTGCCCTTCGACTTCCTATTGAGGCTATTGGATCGATATCCTCTGAGAGTCGAATACAGAGGAGGTACTACTGATTTTACCTCCAAGACAATTTGGATCACCTCAAACAAGAAGCCGTGTGATTGGTACGATGGAGATAAAACGAATTTGAGAGCTCAGTATAGACGATTGACATTGTTTTCTTACATGAAAGAGGTTGATGGTGTAGTCGGACTGTATGACGTGCGTGCTCCGAAGTACCCAATGAAGCAGGCATTTCTTTCAGAAGGCAAGAGTGAGTGCCTGTGTGTTTTGTTTTAGCCCTCCTCATTGTGTAAAGAAGCTGCTTGCTAGTTGATCTTCTCCCCATTTACTTGGATTAGAAAAATATCTCCCCCCGCTGCCCTTCCCTCCCCCATTTTCCTTTTGCTTGCCCTTGTTTTCCCCATTATCCTTTATCCCTAATAAAAATATTTATGCAACAAAAAAGAACTTGCTTATTATATTTTTATTAAGAAGTGAAATATTGGGGCTAGACACCAGGCTGTGTGTGTAGTGTGTAGTGTGTGTGAAGCATCTTTCACATTTGGCCGTTCCCTCCTGCTGAATGCAAAATCCCTAAGCATCTGGGGAAGACCCAAACGTTTTGAAGTTGGGGGGCCAAAAGGGCTCGATATGCCCTCCATGTGGTGATTTTCACCCCTCTGGCCATAAACATGAGGAGAGGGGGAGCATAGGAGTTTCTCCCATTGCCGCCAATGGTCTGGAAATTTTCGTTCTTTTGGGAAGCAGCGAACAAAAACTAAAACAGGGCCAAATGAATGAAACAAGATTCAATTTGAAGGAAGCATTAAAAAGCTGCACAATTGTGCTGTCAGGATTGTTGGGAACTTAGCAGCTCTTTGCACTGTCGTCTTTCCGCAGAACTCCGGACTACACACCCCTGTTTAGCTCAGAAGAAAAACCTATTTCTCCACTGTCCAGAGGCCCTACGCCCCCAATCCCCACCACCTACAGGGCAGCCTGCTGTACAACCTACGCACGTACGTACATGAATACGTACCTACATATACTCATTGACTGTGTTGGTTTTGACTGTTCATTCCACAGTCCACACGCACACTGAGTGCCTGGTGCCTTATGACTGACGCAGTGACACCGTCAACACTAAACACAGAAGGGTGCTTGTCCTGTATACATATATGGGATTGATATTGATTGTATCACCAATACTATGAGTTTATTTATGATTCTAAACGCCCTGAGGAAGCTGATATATTGACCAGCGAAACGGGATTTTGGATCCTTTCAAAGCCTGGAGATCACCCCTTGGCATTTTCTTGCTGCAGTGATGGGAGCTGCCAGCCCCACCACTGGGTCCATGTATTGAATGTCTCTGGCCTACATGTATTGGTGCAGCTACGGCTCATTTTGAACCGCCTGGGTTCCGCAGTATTTTTCTGTGAACCCATTAAACCATTTTTGATAACTTCGTATCAGTTTGAAATAGATACTCTTCATTTCCACCGGCCTTCGCGTCTGCCCACTGTTCCCCGGGGCACTCCAGGACCATTTGGGCCTCTCCTTCCAGTGCCCTAGCTGGGGCATCCATCCAGCGGGGCCCAGGTCTCCCCCCAGCCCTTTGGCTACAGCTCATTCTTACAGGATCGACTTGGGAACGCCAGGTACGCCTGGCCTACATTTGTCATTGTTCTGGCACTTTAAATTTAGCGGGACCACATTGGCATTCTTCCGGGTACGTCACCACGCACCGCGGAGGGAGACACGCTGGACGCCTTCCATAGGCCACGTCATCCACGTCATCCCCTTTGGACCACGCACGCCGGAACTCCGCTGACATCATCAGACTACGCATTGCTTTTCCACCGCATCATCAGGAGGGGACACGCCGGAGCACCGCCTACGTCATTGACCGCGTGCTGTTTTGGTGCGCTATCCTACCTGCTGTTCAAAAGTCAATCCTGTAGAAGAATGAGCTGTAGCCAAAGGGCTGGGGGGGAGAGAGAGACCTGGGCCCCGCTGGATGGATGCCCCCGTTGTCTATCTGCTACCAGCAGGCCCGCACTTTGCACCAGCACTGCCATAGGACGATTGTAGATCTCTGTTGCATGGTATTGTTCTCCCTAACGTTTCGATCTGGTAGAGTGTATACTGCTCATTCCCATGTGGGCTTGATTTGGGGACTCAGGATGGTGTTTACATCTTTCCATGGACCTGGCTCAGTGGAGCATTTCTCCTGTGAGCGGTACGGGGAGCCCTTCCAGTCCTTGGCCGGTGGCTCGCAGTGACACCGTCGTCCTCATGGCTTTCAGGTTGAGGTCAATTCTCAGATTCTCTTTAGAGACATTCCCTTGCATTTGCCCTATCCATTTAAGATAGTAAGCCCACGCCTACACACTGAAGGTAATTTGCCCACTTTTCCCTGCTGTGTTTGCTGAATTGCTGCCAGATTATACTGTCAATATTATATGATTTCTGGTTGCTTATACGAACCCATTCACATTGTATTTTTTTCTCTGTATGTCATTACTTTTATGTTACATATGCATACCGCTTGACCCTTGAAGTCCACACTGTGAGGACACTATTTGAATCTGTTGGCCTTGAAAAAGACCCCATTGGGGTCGAAACGAGGGTGGACTCCTCAGCATCGGCGTCCTCGTCGGCCACAACACCCTTGGGATACACCTGGCAGAGCACCACCGGAATAACTACCATTTGGGACTTTGTAATCCGGATCTTCCATGCTCCAGTGTATTTCCTTCTTCACATGCCTTCTCCTCCGCTACCACCCATTGTGGATTATAAATACCCATAGCGGTCTGTGGATTACAAGTACTCTGAGCGGTTCTTTCACTATCAGCCCCTCTCCACTGGGAGACATAGTACCGTCCCTCCTTGGTTGCTGGACTTTAATTTGGAACATGGGTTTTCCATTTATGTTTGAGGGACTACACTGTATTGATTTACACAGAGTCAGGAGCCCCATTTGGGGGGTTTATGTTCATGTTTATTCAGCCTGCCTGGGTTGTCCTTTGCTATACTATAATATATGAATTAATTTACCTTGTTTGACTGGTTCTGTATTGTTGAGTGATTTTACAGTAACCTTCCCTGTTGTATTGTGTTTGCATCAATTCTCTCTCAGATGGTGTCGCCTCCCCTGCCTTACCCCTCCGTGGCCACCTGCTAACCCGGTTCCCCTTGGTTGGAGGATTTGAACCTTTTTTGTTTATTATTCTTGTTGATTATTCACTTGTACAATTCCAATCTGTTCTCAATGAGGTTAAAGCACATTCCATCGCTTGTGGAGACAGAAAAGCCAGTGTCAAAAAGTTTGCGAATGCCTCTTTCGTGCCACCCTCCTGGAGATTGGTGCTGCTCAGAGGCTCACGAGAAACACCAATCTCTGAATGAGGCACCTTCAGGCGTCTACTGGTTATTCCCATTGCGGCCTGGGCTTCCAGGGGACTCGCTTCCGGGTGCCGAAAGCCCGGTTCTTTGAGGCTCTGGAGCACAACCATGGCCAGATTCCCATGGAGAGCTGCCCATCTCCCTTCTAAACACACAATATACATTCTTCTATGCATGCTTTTCTTTGCTGTGTATATCATGCTTTATGAATGTATATAATTCATGGATATATATTCTGTTCTATGTGATGTTTCAATTGGCATTAAAGCATATGCTCTGAGCAGTTGGGGGAGATTTCTAATGCACAGCATAGTTTTTCTCCTGTTTGGCATCTCACAAACTGAATACAATGTGGTCCAGTAGTAAAACTGTGTATGTATTTTTTTGGGGTCCTATACGTGTGTTTGATGTTTGAATGAAAACACCATTTAAACAGGCCCCGTCACTTGTTTTAAACCAGGGCTGTGCAACAGCCCGCCAGTCCCTTTCCTTCGGCCCCCTAACCTATCTTAATAAAAAATAAAAATAGAAAAAAATAATAAAAGAAATAAAATAAATACCCACTTCCGGGTTGGGAGCAAGTGTCGCGAGACTACGCAATCCACATGGGATTTCGCAGTCCCGTAGGTAGCTGGCGAAATCCCATGTGGATTGCGTAGTCTCGCGCTAACTGCTGTAAATAAATGTCGGCTACGCTTCTCCTGGATCCCTTTCGCCCACGGACGCGATAATGAGCTTCTTCAGCTCCCTCGCCCGCCGCCTTGCTTGCTCGCCGCCTGGCTGGATCGCCCACAGCCTCGCTCGCTCGGCGGCGGGCTCGCTCGTCTGCCGCTTTGCTTGTTCGCCGCGTCGCCCGATCGCCGCCTCGCACGTGGTCCGGCTACTCCTATCCAGCGCATTGAGAAAGGTAGGCCGAACCAGGGGGCTTAAGGGGAAGATGGGGTTGTGAATGTATACATGCGGCAGGAATGGAATAATAATAATAATGATAATATATTTTACTAGGGATAAAAAATTTATTTATTTATTTTATAATTAATAACGCAACTAGTAATTGTAAGTATATTGGAGCCCGGGGAGGGGGCGGAGCCGCCCCCCAGTTGATCAGTGACCGGTCATCAGGCCCCTGGGTTGATAGAAGTTGGACAGCCCTGTTTTATATGATGTATTTGTATTTTCCTAAATAAATAGAATGTAGGCTTGTCTCTCAGCCAATCAGGGTTATTATTATTAACATTACCAAGGTGTGGTCGTTGCAGACCCGAAAAGGGGGAGGTCCATTCATGATTTGACTGAAAGGGAACTCAGATTAATACGTGTACAACTAAATGCTGCTGCACTCTTTGAATATATTAGAGGCGCAATGATACCCAGGGGAATGAGGGTCAATCTTCCCCTGGGTATTTAACTTGACGATCAGCAGTTCCTATTGACTTGGGATAAAATTCTAGACAACTGTTCCAGGGACCTGATGACCCTCATCGTCCAGAGGACGACGGTCAAGGCTCAGGAACTGAAGGATGAGATTGAGGACATTAAACAACATTTAGGTCCCCAACTCAGAGCGGTTGACCTGGAGGGAATACAACAATGTAACAAGTTACACCAGGAGATCAAGAGGGCCAAACTAAATAAACTCAGCAGAGACAGGGAGGACTACAAAAACAATCGTGTATATAAGGAACTACGCTATTCATCAGAAAGATTATCTGGTAGATCCGTGAGGTTTTCGAATGATTCCTTGCATGCTAGGGATACCAATGATGACCCAGGAGTACATTCAGACAACTCCACTGGGTCGGGAGGCTACAATCTTAGGGATCGTAAACCTGCCCAAAAGAATAAACAGAAAATTTTTCGAAAGGCTCCCGCCCAAAAGAAACCAACCTAATCGTAAACCTCTCGGATATAACCCTCTCGCCAGAACAGGTGAATCTGGTGAACAAGGGTTTGTCATTTGTGTTAACTCCCCCCTGCTCTGACATTACAATTAGAAAAGACTTAGCCACTTTGTTCCGTGGCATACGACTTAGGGAATTCTTTTCAGCTGATACATCGGCCTCTGGTCCGAATATGTTGGGTAACACATTTGTCAATAAAAGTAATTTCACCCCGCACCTCGTCTCTGACAATGTTCGGGTCTTTGAGAGAATGGTTTTAGAAGAGATCTCCCAGATTGATCACACAGGAGATTTCTCACAGTCTAACATGACCAAACACGAAATTGACATCCTTCATGAATTAGGCAACCGCCCGGACCTGGTTTGGAAGCAGGCGGATAAGGGTGGGGCCATAGTGTGTCTTAACACCAGGGACTACGAAGCGGAGGTCCTTCGACTACTTGATAACAGTGACGTCTACAAACCAATACCCCAGGACCCCACCCCCAGGTTTTCCAAGGTGATCAGGAGCATGGCACATATTGCCGTTGCGATGGGACACATTGACCCCAGAACTGGTGATTTCCTTCATCAAAAACATCCCCGCATCCCGCGGTTCTATGTGTTACCAAAAATACACAAGCCGGATCGACCTCCTGTGGGGAGACCCATAGTTTCGGGTTCAGGAGGGCTGCTGGAACCGCTAGCCCGCTTCCTTGATTCCTATTTGCAACCACACGTTGTGACCACCTCACATTATTTGAGGGACACTATGGATTTCATTTCCAAAGTTGAGAACATTTCCGTGGACACTGGTGACATTCTGGTCACTGCGGATGTGTCGTCCCTCTACACCAACATCCCGCTAGAAGAGGCCAGACATGTGGTAGCCGACACACTGGACTCCAGACCTATACCGAGACTTCCACCCACACATTTGTTGTTGGAGATGCTTGATTGTATCTTTGATTACAATTACTTTGCCTTTAAGGACCAGTTTTATTTACAGATCAGTGGGGTGGCCATGGGCTCCGCCGTGGCCCCCTCTGTGGCCAATCTTTTTATGGCCCGTCTGGAGGATACCCACCTGTCCCCGACTCCCTCGAATCCGGTGGCACGCCAAATTAAGATGTATTGGCGCTATATAGATGATGTGTTCGCCATCCTGGGTGGCGACACAGACATACCCACTTTCACCGGATGGATCAATTCATTGCATCCGCAAATCAAGTTTTCAGTGGAGTCTAGCACCTCCAGCGTGAATTTTTTGGACGTTTCTGTTTTTGTACGGGATGGAGTCATCAAAGTGAGTTCCTTTAAGAAGCCCACCGATCGGAACTCTCTTCTACATTATCAGAGCCATCATACTTGGTCGCTGAAAAACAACCTCCCGTATTCTCAGTTAACACGGCTTAAGCGCAATTCATCCTATCAGCAGGATTTTGATGTTGCGGCCAATGTACTTATACAAGATTTGAAGGAACGAGGCTACCCACGGGAGGTGCTTGATGACCCCCTCCGCAGGGTTGCCAATACCCCCAGGGATACCCTGCTCCGGCCTACTCGGAAAGTGGAACACACACCCAGACTCGTTTGGCCTCTTACGTTTACCCCACATTCCCAGAGCCTCCAGAACACCGTGAGGAAGTACTGGCCTCTGGTCGCAGGTATACCAGGCCTCGATACACCACCCATGATAGCACATAAAAAAACTAAATCCATCAGAGACATCTTAGTACATACGGAACATCATGGGTCCAAATTTCCTCCGAGTGCGTTTAGGCCGGGCACCAAAATTTGCGGCCACTGCAGTATGTGTGCTCAAATTGATACCACCCCGACCATACGTCATAGACACAAATCTTTTGACATACGCCATTTCTTCACCTGTGCCTCCTCGAACCTGGTATATGCCCTTATTTTCCCTTGCCACTTGGTTTACGTGGGCCAGACTTCTAGACAGTTACGCATACGCCTGGGCGAGCACAGATCCAGAATCAAGAATGGCTCCACTGACTCTATCCTGTATAAGCATTTCTTTGATCACAAGCATCCCCATGACTCCTTCACTTGCATGGGACTGGAGAAAGTGTCTACTCGGGAGTATGGGGACAACCACTCAGCTCTCCTTAGAGCTGAATCCAAATGGATCATTTTGTTGACAACAGACACCTGCTGGCCTTAATGAGACATTGAGTTTGCAAACTCTCGTTACATAATTATTTCTTTTCCATTGTTCTGGGTGTGTTTAGCCACACCTTTGCCTCCTCCTCCTAGCACCTGCACCAGGTATATAGTTCCCTTGGGTATACCATTGACTCACCTGCAGGTCTCATTTGACCTGGTGGAATTCATCCACATGTATTAATATACCTGTAACTTCCTATTTTGGTGAGTATTATACTCTTGTAAATGAAGGATGTACCACTAGATATGTTACATATGATTTAATGTTGTTGGCTTGTGTGTTTTGCTGATATCTACATATTTTGTGTTTGTCCTTAGGATTATATATATATTATCCATCACCAATACAATGGTTATATGCATTATGGAAACGCCCTGATGAAGCTGTAATTACATAACAGCGAAATGGGACTTGGGACCCCCTCCAAAGACTGTACATCCCCTGTAGGCGTGGCCATCACAGCCGTGGGCGCTGCCAGCCCCACGGCTGGGCATTCATTGTTATTGTTCTGGCACTAATGTATTGGTGCTTTGGCGGTATTCCTTTAACTGCCTGAACCACACGGTCATCTGCTGTGTGCAATAAACTCATTTTTGATATTCTTTCATACATCCGTGTGGATTTGGACATTTTTGCATTCCTCTTCGGGTGCCACCCATTGCTTCCTGGGCAGGACGTGGGAAGGGTGGTGCATCCACAAGGCTGCCGACGTTGGGCCTCAGCACCCGATTGGGGACGGAACAGACCTGCTGGAGTTTATTTTTGCCTTTCCTCCCCTCATACTCTGCTGGGCGCTTCCACGTTGGGGTGGATTTGATATTCCGTCGAGACCCAGTCGGCGTGGTTCTCCGCAGCCGCGTCCGGCTGCCGCTCCAGCCTCACTTCGGCCCGACACGCCCTTGGACTGGCTGGGGGGCTTCGCATTGACGGTAGTGGGACTTGAATGGGAATTTCCATCCCTTGGTATTGTGGCATTGGTTAGAGCTCCTATATA
This sequence comes from Anolis apletophallus, assembly GCA_030556195.1. Lineage (NCBI taxonomy): Eukaryota > Metazoa > Chordata > Lepidosauria > Squamata > Anolidae > Anolis > Anolis apletophallus. The sequence continues at coordinate 139,984,025 of JARBWK010000009.1, read as the reverse complement.
TGTATTTCCACTGTTTATCATTTATACCTTTGGATCCTTTGCGTTGGGGACAGCAGGCTTTTACCCCATACCCTTCTAGTTTCGTCCCAGGGGATATTTTTCCCTTTTTGGCATACTTTGATGTCACCCCTCTAACTGTGGCCAGGCTCAGTAGCATGGGAGACTGAAGGCATTTAGCGCTTGATTTATACTATCAGTATTCACTAACCATTTCCATACGGATGTCACATACATTTCATTGTTGATTGTTCTTTTTCATCAGCTTTAGTGTTTTTGACTGTTATTATTGGTGCGTCCGGCCGCCATTACCATTTAAAATCCTGACCACATGGTAGCATGGGGAGTTAGGGGAAAGAATGGACATTCCCACTTACTCCTCACATAGACATTGAACTTTCTCTACTATAGATTATTGCTGCTAGGCATCAATAATGCAATGCCAATGAAAGAACAACAAGTGGTTAAGCAATGGCCAGGAGATCATGCGCTTCTCTATTTAGAATTGAGAAATTTTATCAGAAACACAGTGGAAAATGGAGATTTGATCCAAAATGATGCAGCTCCGTCTTGCAGTGTCGCAGCAGACTGTTTCAGCGCCGTACAAGAAATCTTTCCTAAGGCCTGTGGCACCTGCTATTTATTCCTAATGAGTTTGGGGGCAGTTCTTCTTTCCCATCAAAGAAAGTTAGCCAAGAGAAGCCACGGCTCCACGGCTCTGGAGATAAAGCTCCTCTTGTGTCTCAGCTGGTTTCAGTCCCTGGACAGTGCTTATCATCTTGAGGGCGAGAGGTCCAGATGGGCTTTTACATTCACATAAAAGAGGGTGAGGGTCTCTCCTGAGAAAGAGGCTGGGGGGTATTCAAAGATCAGGGCTGCTGAGTCTGCATCGTAAAAGGCCACCCGACCCCCTTCATGGTTCAGTGTCACTCGAACACTCTGGAGCTCTTCATTCAGTCATGGGGCTACTTTGTTGTTGTCATGGGGGGCGGCAAATCCGGACACGTGTATCACAGCAGAAGCCGATGCCCGCGGCCTTGGACAAGGCCGGCTAGATCCAGCTTCAGACCTTGACCAAACAAAGCACAGCTGACAGCAGGAGGACATCACTGACCCAGGATCCCTAGCATGATGCAAGGGGCCCACCGGGTGGCGTCAGTTGGCTGGGTGATGCAAGGGGCCCACGATACGACACCGGGTGGGAGGGGTATAAATAAATATATGGTGTCGGGTGGTGAGGAGCACTCTTGGCTTCAGGTGTTTTGTGACCTCCAATAAAAGTGGTGTTTACCGGCAGGTGGCTGAGCGATGCTTCTTTGAACCTGCAGCGGCCTGACATCTTAATATTATGAATTCAAAGTTAAATGATTTGAAGACAAGGATTGACTCTCTTGAGGAAAAAATTGTCACTCTATGCGACGTAATTGCGGACCTCCACCAGGAGATACACAACTGGAAGATGCCCACACAAGCCATCTGAAAACCCCATTGAGCGGCTTCTACCCTAAAAAAAGTAACCTCTCTCTTATATATCTTAATATTATGAATTCAACGTTAAATGATTTGAAGACAAGGATTGACTCTCTTGAGGAAAAAATTGTCACTCTATGCGACGTAATTGCGGACCTCCACCAGGAGATACACAACTGGAAGATGCCCACACAAGCCATCTGAAAACCCCATTGAGAGGCTTCTACCCTAAAAAAAAGTAACCTCTCTCTCATATATCTTAATATTATGAATTCAACGTTAAATGATTTGAAGACAAGGATTGACTCTCTTGAGGAAAAAATTGTCACTCTATGCGACGTAATTGCGGACCTCCACCAGGAGATACACAACTGGAAGATGCCCACACAAGCCATCTGAAAACCCCATTGAGCGGCTTCTACCCTAAAAAAAAGTAACCTCTCTCTCATATATCTTAATATTATGAATTCAAAGTTAAATGATGTGCTGACCAGGTTAGAGAGCTATGAGAAGAACATTGTGACTCTACGCAACATAATTGCGGACCTCCACGAGGACATACACAACTGGAAGATGCCCACACAATGCTTCTAATGATGTCAGCATCTTCTGGATCGATGATGGCCAATGTTGTCCGAACCCGGATCCAGGACCCATGCATGGCTGCCAACTCTTGTTCCTGTTATCAATAAATGAGTTGCGGCTAATTTTATCTCAACAAGTTGTGTCTGTGTCTGATGGGTTATCAGACAGGATGTGTGTCACCCATGCGCACGCAATTAGGCTTTGTTTCCATTACCCATCTTTCAGGTGAAGGTCTCACAGAAATATTACTCAAGGGTTAGAAGCATGACACATTCCTTGAAAATCCACCAGAGCCTAGGGCAGGGGTGGGCAACTATTTTTTCTAAGGGGCCACACGAGAGCCAAAAAATATTATGGAGGGCTGCACCTAGAGGCGGAACTACATGCTAATCTACATAATTTATTTATTTATTCACTTACTATATTTACTATATATTACACATCATTAATATTAACATATTAATATATCAAGAAATATTCATATATTATTAGTATTAATATCATAATTATTATATTATAGTATATATATATATATAAACATAATATATTGAAATTATAATATATCATATAACATTATATTATATTATTTATTATATCATTTTATTATTATTATAAAATTATTATACAATAATAATAAAAACCACTAAAATAAAATAATGCTTCCTTATAGTCCCCTTCTCTGGAGATTTTTATGCAGAGGCCAGGCAGGGGAGGCAAGCCAGGTGCCCTTAGGTGGGCCGGATAGAATCAGCCAAAGGGCCGCATTCGGCCCCCGGGCCGCAGTTTGCCCACCCCTGGCCTAGGGCTATGACAACGGTTCTGCGGGGAAGGGAAAGCACGTTGGAGTCCAGAGGAGAGGATCCTTGATTTACGTCCTAGAGCGTTTTATGTACCGTGTGGAAACCACTCCCTGAACTTGGTCTTAAATGATGCCGCTCTGTCTTGCAGTGTCGCAGCAGACCGTTTCAGCACCGTGCAAGAAATCTTTCCTAAGGCCTGTGGCACCTGCTATTCTGAACTGAACTTTATTATTTATGAGTCGCCCTCCACGTTTGTGCTCCGGGCGACTTACACAAGTAGCGATAAAAATATTAAAATATTAAATGGTTAAAATACTAAAATATCAGACTCGGTGAATTCAGAGTCGCTGGTTCCGTGTTATGCGTAGGCTTTCCTGAATAGCCATGTCTTAAGTGCCGCCAAGAACTGGGGCAGGTCGAGGGAGGCTCTTTGGTCTGGCGGCAGAGAGTTCCACAGGACGGGGGCCGCAACAGAGAAGGATCTCTGTCTCGTGGACTCCAAATGAGCCTCTCTCAGACCCGGGACACAGAGGAGGTTCTCGTTTGCTGGCCGTGGTGCTCTTGGGTGGGCAGGTAGGATCAGGCGGTCTTTTAAGTATGAGGGAGCCTGGCCCCGCAGGGCCTTGAATGTCGACCCAAGAGCACCATGAGTTTGGGGACAGTTCTTGGGGACAGTTCTTTCCCATCGTCCACAAAGATGGATGACCGCCGTGCTTTTAACTGTTTAATATGTTGTTTTATTCTGTTTTATCCGGCGCTTGTGAGCCGCCCCGAGCCTCCCGGGAGTGGCGGCATAGAAGCCCAACAATAAATAAATGAATAAATAAATAAAAGAAAGTTAGCAAAGAGAAACCACGGCTCCACGTCTCTGGAGATAAAGCTGGTTTCTCTGTGTCAGCTGGTTTCAGTTTCTGGACTTTGCTCTCCATCCTAAGGGCGAGAGGTCCAGATGGGCTTTTACATTCACATAAAAGAGGGTGAGGAGGGTCTCTCCTGAGAAAGGGGCTGGGGGACATTCAAAGATCAGGGCTGCTGCGTCTGCACCGTAAAAGGCCACCCGACCCCCTTCATGGTTCAGTGTCACTTGAACACTCTGTAGTGTTCCCGCTGTGAATGGCTTCTGGACATCCCTCCTGGCCCAGCGCAAGAGGCTGCAGATTGAATCTCTCAGGATTGTCAGGAAGGTTTGGCTTTCTCTCTCCATACGTCACACACATGCCTGCGATCTTCAGAGAGGATGAGATGAGGATGGGCTGTGCCTGGATCCAGAGTCACGTGTGCTTTTTGCTGTGAGGTCCAGATGCCAGAAATGCCCTGAATGGCTTCACGACACCCTCCTGAATGGGATTTATACCACAGACGTCCCACACCTTCCACTTCAGATCGGGAGGAAAGGCTACAGAAGTCTCAAATGTCTCCTTATTCTCACACACTTCCAGGAAGCATCTGATACCCTGGAGGAGTTCACGTGCCGGCTGCTGATGCTTCGCCTCCATTTTTTTTTTATGAGTTTTGAAATTTCAGTTTGGACAGATGTTCCTCCTCTTTTACTAAAACCTCCTTCTCTACCTCTTCTATTTCTGCCAGATTACTCTCTTGTTCTTCTAGAAACTGATGCATGCGTTTGAACGTAGCCACCGTCTTCTCCTTCTCTCTTTTCGTTTTCCTGAGCAATTCTGCGCAGGCGCGATTGGTGGGCATGAGGGAGAGGGCCTTCTCTGTGGTGGCCCCCCAAATCTGGAACTCACTCCCTGAGGATGTCAGGCAGGCCCCCACATTGGCAGTTTTTAGGAGGTTGAAAACGTGGCTGTTCCGCCTCTGAAGACTCGTTACCCCCTCTCTCCAGGGAGCCCCCTCCCCTCTAGTGTGTTGTACATAACGGAAGGAAATGCAAAAAGTGACCGGAAGCAAAGAGACATCCCCCGGTTGATGACTTTACCCATAACCCTTCCCCCTCCCTCCCCACCCTCCCTCAACCACCTATCCCCACCAGTTTTCTCTCCCCCCCCCCCTACGTCACTCTCCAAGACTCCCCCTTCCTGCCCAGAAACCCGTTCCTTACCCATCTCCACGCCCCCACCTCTTCCCCTCCTCACCCATCTTATTAGGCCTCCCCCCTATTCTTTCCTACTATCCTTTACCCGAAATTGTTCCACCTCTTTCATTGTTTATTGAGAAATCTTAATAAATATATTTTTAAAAAAGAAAACGTGGCTGTTCCAATGTGATTGCTGAGCCTGAAGAAAGAGAAAGAGGTTTGGAAACGTCAGTTAGGAGTCGTCAGGGGTTCAGGACTGTGAAGAAGAAGCAGCTCTGAGATAGAGCTGGTTTACCCAATCTGGGAAGCCTGAAGGCTGGAAAAGGCAGTGAGGAGGGCCTGGTGTGGACTAGATGCGGAACTAGTGGAACTGACTGCAAGAAGTAACTGGCAGTGATAAGACCCAAGGGTCAGGAACAAGTCAAAAGTCTAAATACTGCTGCATAATCTTGTAACGTCTTTAAAGAAGTGAACAACTATATTCTGTAACGAACCAAGGTTTTCTACCTTTGAAACAATCACGCTTGTGGTCAAATAAACTGAGTTATTGTTCTTTTAAAAATACAAGCCTCTCTGTTTTGAAAAGAGTCCTTTGGGGACTTGGTGGCAGCGAAAACATCCAAGGGATCCTCCTTAGCCCAATAGGGAGATCTCCACAGTCGGTGGCAGAGGTGCCACAGTGGTCAAGCTGTCACAATCAGTGGCAGAGGTGCCACAGTCTCTCCACAATCAGTGGCAGAGGTGCCACAGTCTCTCCACAATCGGTGGCAGAGGTGCCACAGTCTCTCCACAATCGGTGGCAGAGGTGCCAGTCTCTCCACAATCGGTGGCAGAGGTGCCATAGTCTCTCCACAATCGGTGGCAGAGGTGCCAGTCTCTCCACAATCGGTGGCAGAGGTGCCACAGTCTCTCCACAATCGGTGGCAGAGGTGCCACAGTCTCTCCACAATCAGTGGCAGAGGTGCCATAGTCTCTCCACAATCGGTGGCAGAGGTGCCACAGTCTCTCCACAATCGGTGGCAGAGGTGCCACAGTCTCTCCACAATCGGTGGCAGAGGTGCCACAGTCTCTCCACAATCGGTGGCAGAGGTGCCAGTCTCCACAATCGGTGCCACAGGTGCCACAGTCTCTCCACAATCGGTGCCACAGGTGCCACAGTCTCTCCACAATCGGTGCCACAGTCTCTCCACAATCGGTGACAGAGGTGCCACAGTCTCTCCACAATCGGTGGCAGAGGTGCCAGTCTCCACAATCGGTGCCACAGGTGCCACAGTCTCTCCACAATCGGTGCCACAGGTGCCACAGTCTCTCCACAATCGGTGCCAGTCTCTCCACAATCGGTGACAGAGGTGCCACAGTCTCTCCACAATCGGTGGCAGAGGTGCCACAGTCTCTCCACAATTAGTGGCAGAGGTGCCAGTCTCCACAATCGGTGGCAGAGGTGCCACAGTCTCTCCACAATCAGTGCCACAGGTGCCACAGTCTCTCCACAATCGGTGCCACAGTCTCTCCACAATCGGTGGCACAGGTGCCACAGTCTCACCACAATTAGTGGCAGAGGTGCCAGTCTCCACAATCGGTGGCAGAGGTGCCACAGTCTCTCCACAATCGGTGGCACAGGTGCCACAGTCTCTCCACAATCAGTGGCAGAGGTGCCACAGTGATCTCCACAATCGGTGGCAGAGGTGCCACAGTCTCTCCACAATGGATTTATCTATTTCATGAAAGATGTACCAGACATACTAGAAAAGGTTACCAGATGGTTGGATATGATTGAGGGGGTGTATCAAAAGAAATAAAACACATTGATTTTTGATAAAGGTGTGGAAGCGTGTACCACAGAGGTGAAGCAACTTCTAAGGGCAAGAATCGTAGAATGTGTGAGTATTGAGGAACTCAAGGCAGAAGAGGGGATTGCACAGACACGAATGCAAATACTCAAACAGATGGAGGGTTGCTTACTAAAAGATAGTCAATTATCTGATGAGCTTTGGCCCGAAGTTTTACACACATGTAACTACACTGTAAACAGGTTATGGGACGTTGGGCTTGGTGACGTGCCATTACGAAGGATGTATAACAAAATGCCCAGTTTTAGACATATGAAGATCCTCGGGCAACATGCCAACGTTCTTGTGCCTGCAAGAGAAAGGAAGAGAAATTAACCCAAGTTCAAATGTCTGATTTTCCCAGGGTACCACAAAAAGGTCTATAGATTTCTAGATACACCAAAGACAGTCAGGTATTCTAGATTGGCTTACTTTGAAAAGCCCACGGATTGGAAACGATTACATCTTAATTTTGAAAAATTGTCTGTCTTTCCCAAGACTAGAGAAAGTGTAGTAAGTGATGAGATTGAGGGGGCATCAGGTGGTGTAAGTGAACAACAATAGGTAGTAAAGAAGGAGACCAGAACCCCCGGGAAACAGGACATGCAGGAAGACATAAAACCGAAGGAAAGGGAAGTGATTAGGAGAGTGAAACAGGATAAACAGGAATCCACCACAGCAAAGGAAAGAGAATTAAGCGAATGAAACAGGAGCCAGAAGAAGTGGAAATCGAGAAGGTGACTGTAGAAGGAAAAGAACGATCGGCCCTTGTGATTCCCTGGAACGTTCTCAAAGTACTAGTTGGAAAGAAAAAAAAGAAGTTTCTTAAGTTTTTGAAAATATCTGTGTTGCCATGTACTTATTAATTATTCCAAACGTGGATACCAAGGGAATCAGTAGTTACTGAAATGGGCAGCCAAGTGCCACCTCTGTGTTGATGGAGGCAGGCAGGATTTTCCCCGGGTACTGGTTGTGGGGGGTCGGGAGCAGGTGAGGGTTTTGCCCTCCTTTCTGCTAGAGATCCCCGTGTACAACTAGTGGGTCACTGTGTGACACAGAATGCTGGACTAGATGGGCTGAGGCCCGATTCAGCATGGCTCTTCTTATGTTCTTAATCAGTGGCAGAGGTGCCACAGTGATCTCCACAATTGGTGGCAGAGGTGCCACAGTCTCTCCACAATCAGTGGCAGAGGTGCCACAGTCTCTCCACAATCAGTGGCAGAGGTGCCACAGTGGTCAAGTGGGACAGTCAGTTCTCTACAGTCTTGAGAAGCGGCCTCTTTACGATTGGTGGCAGCGGTGGTATAGCCTGCCCTGCCACAGTGGTCAACGGGTCACTTCATTACAAGATATTGTTCTACAACGGAGAAATTAACATTTAACTAAAGTAGCAGAAACTCGTAGCTGCTATTATGATGCCCTGCAGTACCCAAACATTTTTTGGGAGGGAGCCGATGGGTACCACTATAACATAAAGATGACCAATCCCAGCACCGGACAAGCAACACATATGAAATGCAGTGCAATGAACTAATATTCACATCGAATGGTAACAGAGAATGAAGACAATCACATATTAAGATGCCGTCAACTATTCTCTAATACAGCGTAGATATGTATGCTAAAATAAGAGACAGAACGCTTGCAATTCATCCGCTTCAATCAAACCAAGCTACTAGGGGTGGATATCTCCTGCAGAAATACTTTCATTTGTTAATTTTTCGTATTTATAATTATTTTCACCCTATATTGACCCTTGGAGCGCAACCCGGAAGTGACGTTTCAAAACCGAAGCTGGGATCGCCATTTTTGTAATGGGCACGTTATTTTTGTTTTTCATTTCCGCCCTTACTTTCGACATTTTCTCATTGGCTACTGGACATCAGGTGGTAACTTGAAACCGGTTTATTTGCTCATAGCGGTTTATTTACCTTGCTGGAGGCGACTGGCTTTATTATAAGCATTTTGCGTCATTTATATTTATCTGAAAGAACACTGTACCTTTGAAAACTACGATTTCCGGGCTACTCACTGTGGCAAGTTACGTCACGTGTTCATCACGCCCATTTGGAGTGACGTCAACACGCACGGAGCACGGGCACGCCCCTTGACTGCTCCCGTCCAGCGTGTCTCCCACTCTATTCTCACACAGGAACAAACTGTGAGTTCAAACCAAGCTACGTTCAGAAGAATACATACATTTACGAGATGCAGTAGTACATGACGGCAATACAACTAACATAGGAAAACTAACAATTCTCCTATCACCATATACAGGCAGCCTACGTCATATGCACGAATACGCACAAGACGCAATAGGGTATGTGCATCTCTACGGACATCCAGACCTATTCATCACATTTACATGCAATCCAGTATGGGACAGTATACAACAGCTACTACTTCCTGGCCAGACACCGGTTGATAGGCATGACATCACAGTCCGTGTACTTAGACAGAAGCTGAAATCAACGATGAACTTCATGGTGAAACACGGTTTGGCAAAGTACGCTGCTGGATGTACTCCGTAGAATGGCAAAAAGAGAGGATTGCCGTACGCACATATATTACTTTGGCTCGACCTCAAAATCACTTCTGATGAAATCGACGGATGTTATCAGCGCAGGAATACCCAATCCTGATGCAAATAAGGAATTGCGTTCTGTTGTGTCAAAACATTTTTCCGTCTTCCCCGGATAAAAGGGGAACTTTAAACTAGGAGAAAACAAGCCCTGATCCGGGAAGACGGGATGGCAAGGCTTTCTACATACAAGATACCTTGGACCTCTACAAAAAGGAGGCTTGACTCAAAGTAAGGGGCAAAAAGGGATTTATTGGTACAATCAGAGAAAAGATACTGATGGCTTAAAAGCTGGGGTTGGTTGCAGAGTCCAAAAAGGGGAGTCTGCCACCATGCTACAAGTAGCGTCAATGGCGGTACCTCTGATAAAGTCCAAAGGTGTCCTGTAGCAAACCCCAGGATCTCCGTCTCTGTTGAAGACGGATCTTCCTTTTACTGGGAATCCTGGTCGGAGACGTAGGTAAACCTAGCAGTAAAAAACGGTTGCCTTTTCTGCAGCCGCTTGCTCTTAGCCTTGCTCTTGTTCCTGGTGGTGCTGGAAGAGAGAGGCGGGGCCGAGGGACCCCTTATATAACTCCTGAAAGGGGGGTGGGATTGGAGGCAGGTCACCAGGTAAAGCCTTTGAAGTAGCTGACCCTAGGTGATCACATGATAAGGCCAAAGGTCACATGACCCCAGACCGCATGGCAAACTCAGAGAACAAAGAGAACAAAGAACTAATACAGGTAAATGGAAAATCCCCAAACACAGAAAACACAGCCCCTCTTGGGGCGACACACATAGGATACATGCTCCATGTGGCATATGGAGCCCAAAATCACCATGCATGAGAGATGGCAAATGCACAAAACGGTATTATCACACACTACTAGCCAGAACAATAACAGGAAATGATGGGACATCCTTTATACGGGAGAAGAGCAGCTGAAGATGGCGGACAGTTAACAACCACACACATACGAAACACTAATGTAGAAGTAGATAATGGGTGGGTCGTCGCATACTCGCCTCTCCTATCAAAAACATACAGCTGCCTATTTGGCCTGGTGTCTCCTTCCTGCACATTCTCCCTGCACGGTGGGCAGGAGGCCCCTTTCTCCTCCCAGCATCGATCCAGGCAGGATTGGCAGGAATTGTGACCACAGGAGAGGCTCACAGGCTCCTTCAAATACTCCAAGCAGATGGGCCGGGCCAGTTCCTCGCAGAGCTTCTTCACAGGGTCTCCAGAGGCCACGGCGGCCAGCGCTGCTCCAACTGCTGCCAACAGACTTTGGGAATCCTCGCCCGCTTTCAGGGCCTAGAGCCAAATGATGGCGAGGGGATTTCACGGAAGAGAAGTGATATCATAGCAAAAGCAGAATGCCTATGAAAGTGGATACGTTTGGTGGGGATGAGGGACAGGGCCTTCTCGGTAGTGGCCCCTCGCCTGTGGAACTCGCTCCCCAGCAAAATAAGATCCACTTCTTCCCTCCTTTCTTTTGAAAAGAAAAACTAAAGACGTGGCGCTTTGGGACCAGGCGTTTGCTTGATGTGGAGCAGCGGACGGACAATTGAGTAACGACAATGTAGAAGAGGACTACGGATTGACTTGGACAGCCTATGAATGTGGAACGGGGATTATAGTAGTTGTTCCGATATTTAATTGTTTTCTATCTGTTGTTATATTTGATACCTTGTTTTGTATTTATTTACCCGGCATCGAATTGTTGCCTTGCCAGCCGCCCTTGCCCAACACCCACCTTGCTCTCTTTTGACTTGCCTGACTCGAATTAGGACCTGTAAGCGGCTGGCAGAAGCTGCAGATTGCCGTATTGGGGTCTGAGGATGGAAGACTTATAAAATGCAGGACTTTTTGCACCATCTGAGCTAAGGGCTACCTCCGACATAAGGAGCTTGTTAAACCCAATCAATACGAGCAGCCAGCTCCCAGAGACTCTGGACCAAATCCCCTTAGGACAGGGCATTCTGGAAAATACCAGGAGCCGCTCAGTGAGCTCAGTCAGCTGGTGCCCTGACTGGGATAGCGGGCTCCGAGCCACCGAGTTGCTGAGACTGTTATGGGCTGAGTATGACGACCTGGCGTGGCACTTCAACCATTTCGGAAAGTTGCTGAGTCAGTTGAAAGGCCCAAGGACTCCCCTGCCAGACATCTCCCATAGGTTGGGCAATGAGAGAACAATGAGCCCTGTCCCCCGGGAGACATATCACCCCATATGTCGACGCAGGCACAGGCGACGCAGGCACTGCGCCTGCGCAATGCAGCAACACCCGGATCATCAAAGTTTTCCCCGAGAGGAAAGTGGGTCCTTGCCAGCTACCACAGAGCCTCGGGGTAGGGGGAGTTGCCCCCTTGCGTCTCCTCCGAAGGCTGTGACAATTGACCAAGAACCGCAAGCCTCGGAGCTTGAGGCAGGCTCCCTGGAACTACAGAGAGAAGGACAATCAAGACCTGTCCAGCGGCAGAGGCCCCTTAAACGCAAGAGACCCTTTAGGATTTTCTGGGGGGTGGGATTTGGAGGCTGCAAGTCTCCAGCTTGTCCAGCAAGTCACTGAAGGTCTCCTCTGACAAGGAAGGGAATCTCAACCGATCTGCTTTGGCAACACGTCAGATCTGCTTTGGCAACACGTCAGCCTGACGTGTTTACCCCAGACCCACATTTTGTTGCTGATCCCGTGATTTAATCATGTCTTATTTGCTGTTTTATTGTGTTTATCTGTTGTTCGCTCTCTTCGAACTATGTTGTAAACCGCTCCGAGCCATTCGGAGTGGCGGTATACAAATCTAAATAAATAAATAAATAAATAGTGTCACCATTTTCGAAAAAGAAACCCCAGACCGACATCAACCAGCTGAAGGAGCTCTGCAAAACCACGGAGGAGGATAGCGAGCAGGCCATTCAGTATTTACATGAGAAGTTTGAAGGTCTAAGTCATATACTGAATGAGAAGAGGAACGACTTGTTGGACCGCATCACACAGGAGCAAGAAGAGAAGGTTGACTTCATGAAGAACCTCGTCCAGCAATACAACGTTCAGCTGGAGAAGTCTTCCAAACTGGTGGAGTCTGCCAAGTTCATGGAGGAGAGAGGAGGGGCTGATTTCCTCCTGGGTGCAAAGCAGTTTGAAGCTCTCATTACCATCTTGCAAGAGAAGAGGAACGACTTGTTGGACCGCATCACCAAGGAGCAAGAAGAGAAGGTTGACTTCATGAAGAACCTCGTCCAGCAATACAACGTTCAGCTGGAGAAGTCTTCCAAACTGGTGGAGTCTGCCACTCAGTTCACGGAGGAGAGAGGAGGGGCTGATTTCCTCCTGAGTTCGAACCAACTAGGCCTAATTAAAACAATTGTGGATGCATCAAAGGGGGCTCAGTTGGAGAAGATCAAGTCAGGCTTTGAAAATATGGACTATTTCACTTTAAACCCCACGGATGTCTCCAAGGTAATCTCTTACATTGTGAAGTAAAATGGATCACTCCACTAGCCTGCGAATACCCTATAGGATTAAATGATGCTCTCAGCATTTTAACCTAATTACCTCATGTAACTTTTCTACCCTTGACTTTAATTTACCTTGATTGATAGCACTACTTAAACAACTCTCTGACTTATAGTGATTGTATTGTTTTTTTTGTTGTTGTATTACTTTTTATATTTGCTATTGTATTATTTTACTATGTATTGTTGTGCTTGGCCTCATGTAAGCCGCCCCAAGACCCATCTGGGGGATGGTGGCAAGGTATTTATAGAGTTCGGTAGTGGGGTTCAAGATACGTACACCGACGATTTCACGAGACGTAGGCATCCAGATGGGCCTTGTTTAGCCAATCTGAAGGCTGGGAAAGGCAGTGAGGGCCGGGCCTGGTGTAGACTAGTTGTGGAACTAGTGGAACCGACTACAAGAAGTAACTGACAGTTATGAGACCCAAGGGTCAGGAACAAGTCAAAAGTCTAAATACTGCTGCATAATCTTGTAACATCTTTAAAGAAGTGAACAACTATATTTTGTAACCAACCAAGGTTTTGTACCTTTGAAAGCATCACGCTTGTTATCAAATAAACTGAGTTAGTGTTCTTTAAAAAAAAAAAAACAACCAAACAAGAATCTCTGTTTTGAAAATAGTATTTTGGGGGACTACAGTCTTTCATGAGACATAGACATCCAGATGGGACCATAGAGATATTTCATAGGAATTGATGTTCAGATACAATATATGCTTCCGGTGAAGTCGTAATTACTGATGAAGATGGCAACGTTTCTAGGCACACTTAACTGCACTGCCTTCCTAATGAGTACCGGATCACCTTCAAAGTGCTAGTCTTGACTTTCAAGGCCTTGTATGGTCTGGGGCCAGTGGATCCGAGGGACCGCCTAACCCCATATTGTCCCACGAGAACACCTAGATCTGAAGAGGGGAATCTTCTAGCCGTGCCCAATGTCAAACAAGACCACCCAACTTCAACACGGAGAAGGGCGTTTTCTATCATCGGCCCAGTTCTCTGGAACGCACTACCCCCGGAGGTTCGGGCCTCGCGTAATCTGCTGGCTGCCTTCCTGAAGCAAATAAAGATGTCTCCACTAAGGAATCCCTCCTGGCCCAGCGCAAGAGGGTGCAGATTGAATCTCTCAGGATTGTCAGGAAGATTTTGCTTTTTCTCTCCAGCATTCTCTACAGGCCGGATTGGCAGGAATTGTGACCACAGGAGAGGCTCACAGGCTCCTTAAAATACTCCAAGCAGATGGGCCAGGCCAGTTCCTCGCAGAGCTTCTTCAAAGGGTCTCCAGAGGCCACGGCTGCCAGCGCTGCTGCAACTGCTGCCAACAGACTTTGGGAATCCTCGCCCGCTTTCAGGGCCTAGAGCCAAATGACGGCGAGGGGATTTCACGGGCCGCTAACAGAAGATAAGTGATACCATAGCAAAAGCAGAATGCCTATGAAAGTGGATACGTTTGGCGAGGATGAGGGACAGGGCCTTCTCGATAGTGGCCCCTCGCCTGTGGAACTTGCTCCCCAGCGAAATTTGATCAGCTTCTTGCCTCCTTTCCTTTAGAAAAAAACTAAAGGCGTGGCGCTTTGGGACCAGGCGTTTGGTTGATGTGGAGCAGCGGACGGACAATTGAGTAATGACAATGTTGTGGAAGCGGAATACAGATTGACTTGGACAGCCCATGAATGTGGAAGGGGAATTATGTAGTTGTTTCAATATTTAATTGCCGGAGAGATAGCACAGCAGTAACACAGCTGTGCTTGCAATCTGAGGGTTGCAAGTTCGATTCCCGAGCTGGCTTGGACGACCAGCTGTGAGCCCCTGTCCACTGCTCACCCAACAGTTTGAGAACAGTCCAGCTGTGATTAGATTACAAACCAGGAACTGCGAAGCAGGGAGGGACTTTTACAGAAGGACTTTACAACGCCTGGAAAAGTTCAACTGCTGGAAGGTGGAATGCGGAAACAGAGGCTCCCCGTCATGAGGATGGAACAACAGCACCCCCTTGTGACGTAACGATGCAATGACGTAACAACAATGACGTAATGGCGCAATGACACCCTGTGACGCAGCCAGGAAGAAGAAATCCTTCTAAATTGCACTGTGTACTGTAATGTGTATGTCTTCCGACAGGGACTATCTGTCGTATGTGTAATGTAATCCACACTGAGTCCCCTTCGGGGTGAGAAGAGCGGAATATAAATAAACAGTATTATTATTATTAATCTGTTGTTATATTTGATATCATGCTTTGTATTTATGTACCCGGCATCGAATTGTTTCCTTGCCAGCCGCCCTTCGGGGGTTGAGAAGGGCGGATGATAAATGAAATAAATAAATAATTTTCTCACTGGCAAGGTTTTTATTGTTTTTTAAAAAAACCAAATAATCAGATTATCACAACAAAATAATAAATTGCTGCCGGCATTTTCCAAAAAGAAACCAAAGAACTGGTAGTGTATCCGGACAGCTCACTTGCTGAAGAACACGGTAAGGAATCAGTTAGTGGGTATTTTGTACAATATAGTACAAGCCCAATTTGTAGGCCTAGAAAACAAACGTCAGCAGCTCACGTATCATTTTGGGTGGTTTTGGCTGCTGAATAACCGAAATTACCAGAAATCTGAATTGGCCTACAGAACTTCACACACCCCACTTTCACAGCTGCCAAAGTGTGAAATTGTTTAGCTGCAATCTCTTTCCCTGCAAGTTGTGTCCTAGTCTATAAATATAAATTTGTTGATGTCGTGGTTTCAGGCTTAATAACAAGAAAAAACACAGAATGCAGAAACGCCAAATTAGGCCACAAAACCCACCACAATACAAAATGTGCCCAAAACTCGGAAAAATCCGAAAAAAATTACAACACTTAAGAAACCTGGAGTACACTTCCCAGGATCCCCTATGCCAAAGATGTATGGGTGCGGGCGTGGAAATACTGTGCACGCGTACTGGGCCCTTCTCTCCCCTCCACACCCTTAACCAAAATAACAAAAAAATTCAAAACGGCAGTTGGGCGGCACGGGGCGGGCAGGCACGCAGCTCGCCCACAACACAGACAGGAGCAACGCAGACCTCCCAACACTTCAAAGAAAACCGTAAAAAGTAGAAAAGACTAAAAAAAACCCAACATGCCATAGGGAACACTTCCCAGAATGCCCCTTGCCAAAGATGTACGGCGCATGCGCAGAAATACGGCGCACACGAACTGGGCCTTCTCTCCCCACCACTGCCCTCCTAACAAAGAGAACAAAAAACCGTTGCAAATGGCATTTGGGCGCCACGAGGCACGCGCGCAGTTCGCCCACAACGCAGACAAGAGCAACGCAGACTTCCCTAAGCGCACGCCCCGGCCAAGTCCTGTGGCTTTGAAATTCTACCGCTTGGGATACCCCTCCCAGTCTCAATCTTACTACCAACAAGGGTCCCGGGTGGCAGCCAACCACCTCCTACCGTTAGAATTATAATTTCAAACCTAGACATTCCATACCCGTACAAATGACATGTCCATTTGTGAGGCACGCATATGTCATACGCATTTCAATACTACAGCATCCTCCCTGAGTAAGACATTTGGCCTTCTCCAAGGACATTCCCCACGGCCTGACCACATGATCTCGCAAGCTGTGGCAGACTTCCCATTATAGAAACGCTCATTGCGGCAGTAAGAACACTTTGCTAAATGCACCAAGGGCGCATATTCAAAATGTCCACCATCATTATCAATCCATAGCTTTACAACTTAGGAACCTTCCTTACTCCTGGCTCTACCACTGCCAATGGCTACTACTGGGTCTCAACAACTGTCATAAAGGGCACCAAGCCTCCAACTAAGGACCAACAAGACCCTTGCCGGCGGAGATGGCGCTATAGGTCTAGGACCTTTTGGGGGGCGGATTTCTCTGCCAGAAGGAACAGCAGACCTGTTAAAGCACCTGCCAATGCCAAAACCTTAGCCGAGGGCCTAACGAGTGGCCCACTTTGTCCAATTGAACTGCCAGAGGGGGTGCCGTGTGCGCGTGGCGACAACTGCCCTTTTGTAGGGCTGTGTGACTGCCCGTGGTCCCGTTACGGCATCCGCTGTCCTGGTGTGCCACCCCTTGGGGGTGCTGGGAATGCATTCGGAGCCGTGGACGTCCCGGAGGTCCCCATGGGGGCCCCAACTCCCCGATCTGACCTTCCCCTCGGACCCCCATCCCCCTCCCCTTTACCCTTCCTGTTGTCTGTGATTCTATGTATTGTTTTTTCTCAATTCTTGTAAACCGCTCCGAGCCTTCGGGGAGTGGCGGTATAGAAGTTTGAGGTTATTATTATTATCTACATCCACACAGACAATAGGAGAACACAACATACTGCAAAAACACACACTGAGGTGTGCTACATGCACCTTCTTGGGAAGCTTTACCATAGACGCTGGATAGCCATCTGCCGGGGTACCTGCAATGCTATTCTCATACTTCTTGCCACGGGGTTGGACTGCGTGGTCTCCTCCAACTCTATGCTTCAATGAATCCAAATCCACATATATAGAGAACATAAACTATCCCTTTCATAACATGTACACCACTTTACTATACCTTTCCTTCCTCCTGCATGCCAACACCCTAATTGCATTGAATTCTAACCAACTTAGGCTGCCGTACTCGCAGAGCACAAGTTCAGCGGCAACACGTCGCAAAACAAACTCACCAGAAACGAGCAACGGCAAAAGAGATTCACAGACAACACATCGCTGAAAGACGTGCCAACGAAGAGGTACAGCGACATGCAGCAAGACTTCAGGATGCACGGATCGAAGCACAGCACAGGTGGTCAACAACAACAGATCTACAGCACGCACACAACACCCAGAGAAGGATTAACAAAGTCCAACCACTACGTATACAGAAGATCAACAAATACCATCGCATTCTGGTACAACCCAGCTGAGGACTACAGCTTAAGCCAGGATGTAATAATTGGCCATCTAACAACAGTGTGTCCACACTGCAAGGCACTGAAATTTACCGGAGAAACTAAAGGCATGTGTTGTGCTGCAGGAAAAGTCAAACTAACACAACTGGAAAAATCACCCACCAGAGGCCACTAAACACTTTGCTTGCTGGAGAAACAGCCGAATCAAAGCATTTCCTATCTAACATGAGGGAATACAACTCATTTTTTGAGTGCTTCAGTTCTTCTCAGACAGGGAAAGAGCTCAGATGTGCCTTGGCCAGCCAGGTTGGCTGTGTATAGGTCACCGTAAGTACTGCTGGCTTACTTGCTTGACCAATTCTATGACCGCTGGAGCTATCTATCTGATTGCCAGCCCAGCTTCAGGTCACCTTTGAACTGGTCCTAGGTTTAGATAGGGAAGGAGTAGTTCCTTCAATTAAACAGCCTAGGGTCAGGGTGGGGAATATCCTCGGGTTTCCCTGCCATTCAGAGGGAAGCAGATGGAGTCTTAGTTAACAACCCAGGGCATTTTCCAGTTTATTTTTGCAACCGTTAAGCTCTGTGCCAAGTCCTTCAAAGACTTTGTTTCTGAATAAACCATTTGTTCAACCTAAACCTGGGAGTGATTTTTGGGATGCCGGACCCCCCAGCTTCTTCAGCAAGCGTTCTGCAGTCCACCAGGAAGATAGGAACGCACATCTGCAGTTTTAGTTTTGAAGACACCTGGTGTGACGACATAGATGTGATACTGAATTTTGGAGTAACCGCCCTGTTGGTCCTGTTAGGTCCATCCCACCTTCCCCGGTTTTGTCTGATGAAAACTCAGTCCTGTTACAAAAGGGTGCCACCCCTCAGGTTTCTCCGGCAATGTATGGAGCATGCTTTTTCTCCCGTTATTTTGTTGTCACCAAACGGGACGGGGGTTTCGCCCCATCTTAGATTTACGGGGGTGTCAACGAATTTGTTATTCCTAAGAGATTCAGAGGTCAGTTGGGTTTGGGCAGTTAAAGAGAGAGGTTTGGAAACGTCAGTTAGGAGTAGTCAGGGGTTCAGGACTGTGAAGAAGAAGCAGTTCTGAGATAGAGCTGGTTTACCCAATCTGGGAAGCCTGAAGGCTGGCAAAGGCAGTAAGGAGGGCCTGGTGTGGACTAGATGCGGAACTAGTGGAACTGACTGCAAGAAGTAACTGGCAGTGATAAGACCCAAGGGTCAGGAACAAGTTAAAAGTCTAAATACTGCTGCATAATCTTGTAACGTCTTTAAAGAAGTGAACAACTATATTCTGTAACGAACCAAGGTTTTGTACCTTTGAAACAATCACGCTTGTTATCAAATAAACTGAGTTATTGTTCTTTTAAAAATACAAGCCTCTCTGTTTTGAAAAGAGTCCTTTGGGGACTTGGTGGCAGCGATAACATCCAAGGGATCCTCCTTAGCCCAATAGGGAGATCTCCACAATCGGTGGCAGAGGTGCCACAGTGGTCAAGTGGGACAGTCAGTTCTCTACAGTCTTGAGAAGCGGCCTCTTTACAATTGGTGGCAGCGGTGGGATAGCCTGCCCTGCCACAGTGGTCAACGGGTCACCTCGTTTAAAGTAGCAGAAACTCATAGGTGCTATTATGATGCCCTGCAGTACCCAATCATTTTTTGGGAGGGAGCCGATGGGTACCGATGATCAATCCCAGCACCGGACAGGCAACACATATGAAATGCAGTGCAATGAACTAATATTCATATTGAATAATGATAACAGAGAATGAAGACAATCACATATTAAGATTCTCCAATACATCGTAGATATGTATGCTAAAATAGAGACAGAACGCTTGCAATTCATCCGCTTCAATCAAACCAAGCTACTAGGGGTGGATATCTCCTGCAGAAATACTTTCATTTCTGTTAATTTTTCGTATTTATAATTATTTTCACCCTATATTGACCCTCGGAGCGCAACCCGGAAGTGACGTTTCAAAACCGAAGCTGGGATCGCCATTTTTGTAATGGGCACGTTATTTTTGTTTTTTTATTTCCGCCCTTACTTTTGACATTTTCTCATTGGCTACTGGACATCAGGTGGTAACTTGAAACCGGTTTATTTACTCATAGCGGTTTATTTACCTTGCTGGAGGCGACTGACTTTATTATAAGCATTTTGCTTCATTTATATTTATCTGAAAGAACACCGTACCTTTGAAAACTACAATTTCCTGGCTACTCACTGTGGCAAGTTACGTCACGCGTTCATCACGCCCATTTGGACTGATGTCAACACGCACAGAGTGCGGGCGCGCCCCTTGGCTACTCCCGCATTCATCACGCCCACTTGGACTGACGTCAACACGCCCCTTGGCTGCTCCCGCCCGGTGTCTCTCCCACTCTATTCTCACGCAGGAACGAGCTGTGAGTTCAGCCACTTTACTATTCATTCATTTGGAGACCTTCTTCCAGTGATTTTGTTACTGAGGAACTGATTTGTCATTCGCCTTCGCAACCACTTTGTATTATGCATGAATATTTGATTTTGATGTGCTCCTTACACAATTAAAGGGGACTTTTGTTTGCTTGTATATTGTACCTATATTCATTGTATTGAGATATTTTGCTATCTTTGTGCCTGTTCATTTGAATTCAGTGGTACTCAGTGTGTGAATTGCGGTAACTTGAAACCACCTGCTTCCCTCTGGCCAATGAGAGCCAAACAAACACTCAGGCTGGTCGTGGCATAGTCTTGATAAGAAGGCTGAGCACACGCGGCCAGGCTCAGAGCGGTTTCGTTTGTCGGAGGGAGAGAGTGCAGGGAAGCAGGAGACTGAGATTCATCAGCTAGGGAAACTAATAGGCGAGCCAGGCTGAGGATTTTGGGTTGGGGCTTCTATGGGTTTTTTGGTACTTCCATCCATCCAACTTGCTCCTTTTTTCTTTTAATCCGAGTGCTGGTGGATTGGTTTGTGTGTTGTGTCCAACCCCCCCCCGCAGGTGTTCGTGTCGGACGGCATGTACAGGGCCGAGGTCAAACGCTATGACGATGTTTTGCTGGCGCGGCCAGAGAGCGCATCATCGCCCGGGACCCCCAACACTCCGTCCAACATGTACGTCACCCTGAGGGGGGGCGGCGGGGGATATTCCCTTCCTTCAAAGCTTCAGCTAGTCAGCCATATTGAACCATCTTTGCTTGTTACTTTGCTGTGGTTTTTCAACACCAGGGACAAGATCTACAGCGTTTTCCTACAAGGTCTACAGCGTTTTCCTACAAGGTCTACAGCGTTTTCCTATCTTGCTTTGAGATCTACAAGGAAGGCACCTTTGACCTCCTGGATGGAGCCCCCAACGACCCCCCCAAGCAAAAGTGAGTAATGGGCTTCCCGTTGCCTAGTTGCAGTTGCATCACGCGCAAGGGACAGAGGAGCTCTGGTATATGGGTTTGCGCGTTAAGCCTGCCTCCGACTGCTTTTTATCTGCAATTTGTAACTGCTCCTGTGGTATTTTAATTTTTTTGGGTCGCGTCTGATCCTTGACTACAGCCATTAACGGTGGGTGAGAGAATGTTGCCTTATTTGATTGCCCCCTGCCTTAGCCTGATAATGACAAACTAGTTTGACCCAGCATTGGCTCGGTTCAATGCCCTGTGTTGTTGTTATTATTATTAAAAACAGTTATTCTACATTAAAAGGAAGTTGGTAACACAACAGATCACCAAAGGTAGTCTGCGTGTGAAGAGAATACACAAGCTCTCTTCCTGCTTCAGCACATTAAGATTGAGAGTGCCGTGTTTATATCCGCTTTTGGTTGGATCCACTGGAAGAAAGGGCTTCCTTTCAACAGATCCCCAGCGGACCGGAAGTTGAGAAGCTCCCCAGAGAAGCTCTTGATTTCCTTCTGCAACCGCTTCAAGGCGGGAGTTGTTGGCTTCCTCTTGTAGGTGACCTCCGTCAAGAGTTTCTCTGCCAAGTAGTGGAGCCACAATATGTTGCTGTGAGGGAAATAGTTGGCCCAGTCGTTGCCGTTCTCCTCTCTCATTTGGCGGTAGACATCGAACTGGTAGTCGCCTCGGCCTTGGAAGACCTCCTTGTCGGTTGAGAGGTCACAGTAGACCGTCAGCCCATCCCGCTCGAGCCTGGAGAGGGTGGTCGATGATACTGACCAGGATGCCGTGCGTGGGGAAAACAAGCACCTCGCCCTTCAGCTTCACGCTCACTTCCTTCTGGTGGGTACTCTTGAGAAGCACATTCCCCCAATGGAGGTCCCGGTGCTTGAAGTGCAGGGCCTCCTCCGCCACAGCCAGCGAGGCCGCCACTTGTTGCAGGATGCTTTTCGCAGTGGCCACCGAGTCCAGCTTCCGCTTGCGCATGTTCTCCAAGTCGGGGCCTCCAACCCCAAACTCCAGGACCATGAAGAGCTGCCGGGCCTCGAAAAAGTCAGGCCAATCGTTCTCGGAGGTGCGGCGCGGGTGGAATTCATCCCAGGCAACCAGGAGGGGCTCAGGGTAAGCGCCCTGCATGCAGTGGACGGAATATAGTCGGATGAATCCCGTCACCTGGTTCTCCTCTACGCCGTCCTCCGCCAACAGGCTGACCTCCTTAGAAATTATAATCTCCGGCAGAATCTTGCCAAAGGTCTTCTGGGGCTCACCGTTGACCCTCTCGGCACCTTCAATGGGGAAGATCTTCAAGGCCACAGCTCCCCGCTTGCCCTCAGCCTGGAAGACTTCCCCAAATACCCCTCTTCCCTGATTTTCTGGCACTTGCACATAGTCTCAAGAGGGATGCACTCTTCAAAGGAGATGGGCCCCTTCTGCTGGCATTCCCCGTACACCTTTTCTGCATCCGTTGGCATCACCTGTGACACGGAGAACCGAGACAGCAGGACCATGAGGAGGAAGGGCAAATGAAATAGACCAGCCTTTGGGTGAAAGAGCTCTGCGGGGTTTCTTTCCCGTGAAGGCAGAAGGAGCCACCAGCCCTGATGCTGCTGCCATCTAAGGGGAGTTCAAACAAGAATTCGAGAAACATACCCCAACGCAAGATATTTTCATTGTGCAAGTCATCCGACTGAACCTTGCATTGAGTGATATGTCTTCAAGCTCTTCTGTCAGAAATTGTCTTGGAACAATGAAAGAAATAACAAATTTCTTCAGAAACAGTTCAAGTGCTAACAATATTTTGAAGATTAATATTAGCATTCATGTGCCAGAAACAAAGAAAAAAAGATTGACATGTTTATGCGAGACTCGTTTCATTGAGAGGCATGACAGTGTATTAACATTCGTTGAACTATTTAAGCCGATTGTAGTTGCCTTAGAAGAAATCTCAGAGAAACCATGGAAAATATCTTCTTCAGCTTCAAACTTTTTGACTGCAATTGAAAAAGGTGATTTCTTTGTTAGCCTGTTTGTTTGTGAACAACTCTTCAGCCGTACTTTGCCCCTATTCGTTTTTCTTCAGGAAAAAAGACTCGATATGGCATCTGCCATAAACCATGCTAAGTCACTGTTAAAGTCTTTAGAAATGTTGAGAGCAGATGCAAAAGGTCATTTTTTAAAACTCTCTGACTTAGCAAGAACATCTGAAAACATATTTCAAAGCAACTTGACTATTCCAAGGCAAAGTTCAAGACAGGTGCATCGGGCAAACTCAGGGACTAATTCTGTAGAAGATTATTTCAGAGTTGCGGTGTTCATACCATGCGTTGATTCACTCAAACAGAGCATTACTACAAGGTTCATGACAAATGAAGACATTTTAACCAGTTTCCAGGTTCTCCTCCCTGGGTTTTCAGGTCTAGACAAAGTTCACCACATGGAACAACTGTCAGAATACTTTGAAAATGATGCAGCACCTGCTTCCGTCAAGGCCGAGTATATGATGTGGTGTAATATTACACCATCAATTCAGAAAGATCCTGAGGTACTTAAAGTGTTGGAACTGTGTGACAAAACCTACTATCGGTCAATACATTTCCTTTTGACTGCGTTAGCTACTCTACCAGTAACGACATGCAATGTGGAAAGTTCGTTTTCAACCATGAAGAGAGTGAAAAGTGTATCTAGAATTTTAATGACACACCAGAGACTTAGTGGACTAGCAATGATTTCCATCCATCGGGACATCACTATCGAACCAGAAAAAGTAACTGACAAAATGGCTGGGGAGAAGAAAAGAAGACTGTTGCTGTAAAGTAAAAAATAAGTTTAAAAAGCATTCTAAACATTTTGTTAATTAATGACAAGTAAATAAATAACTTTTATTATTTAAACTGTTATGTGTATTGATATCTTGATCTGATCACCATTGTTCTGTCCTCCAGACGTTTCATATGCATTGTTCCATAGTTTTGTTTAAAAAGGCAGCATTTTTCCTGGGACTGTTCCAGGCACACTGGCACCCTGCCTGTTAAATATTAGCAGGGTTGCAGCCTGGTGCAGAATTTGCCGCCTAAAGCTCTGCAAATGTATCTTTTTCTTCCTGGGGATTGGCCTCCATTTTGGAAAGTGCTGCAGTTCCTTTCAGAGAGGGAAGGAATTCAGATGTGTTTTTGGCCAGCCAGGATTGGCTTCGAAAGGGTCACCGTAAGTACTGGGTGCTAACCTGCATGCTGACCTGCTTGCTGAGTGCTGATTGCTATTTGCTTGACCAATAGCTGGGGGACTGCTGGAGCCAGATAGGTTTATGGTACCTTGCAGAGACTGGCTTTGCATGCTGTATAGGATAGACATCTGGTTACCAGCCCAGCTTTAGGTCACCTTTGGACTGGTCTTAGGTTTAGAGGGGGGAAGGAGTGGTTCCTTCAACCAAACACCTAGGACCAGGGTGGGAAATATCGGGTTTCCTGCCATCCAAAGGGAAGCAGTAGGAATCTTTTGAGTAACAACCCAAGGCATTTCCAGTCTGGTTTTTTTGCAACCATTACGCTCTGTGACAAGTCCCGCAAAGACTTTGTTACTGAATAAACTGTTTGATTTTCAACTTTAATTTGGAGTGTTTTTTGGGTTGCCAGACCACCTAGACTTTTCAGCAAGCGCTCTGCAGTCCACCAGGTAGAAAGGACAACACATCTGCCAGTTTTAGTTTTAAACAGACCTGGTGTGACGGCATAGTACTTACGGCCCTGCGGTCCTATCCGCCTCAGTTGAGCCTGCACGGCCTTAGAGATTTTATTTTGTGGTCTGAGCCAGCAAGCTTGCTGCCAGGCTGAAGAAAGGTGAGGGAGTGGGGCTCCATTCCCTCAGTTCTGGCAGTCCTTTGGCTCGCGTGTGCGTGCGCGTAGCCTCAGCGGCTGCCCCTGGGTCGAGCTCCTTCGGCGGCAGGCCCCGAGCCACGGAGCTCCAGCGGCTGTACTTGGCTCGGGGGGAGACTTATTCCCCCCAGGGTCTTATAGGTGGAGGAGGGCGGTGGTGTTGGGGACAAAAGACCAGGCAGATCACCCTTTCTCAGTCAGACACGGAGAAAGAGGGGTCCTGAGTCCCCCCCCCTTTGGGGACAAAAGAGCAGCACACTTTTTTTTTAGGCAGAAACAGGCCCGTTTTATTGCTTTGCAACAACGGTGGAACCACAAAGGAAGGAAGATTCTCTCCACGAACACAGTGCGCAACATAAAACTGAAGACACCCTCAACAAGGTGGCTAGCGAACACAAAGACACAGAGGGGGGGAGGGGGGGCTCCTTGACTCCTGTCCTTGGCCTTCCCCGCCTCACAGCAATCGGCCGCGGCACTCGATGGCTCCGCAGCAGCAGGAGCTCCTTCCCTTCGACGCTCGTAGTTGTAGTCCCACGTCAGCTCTGTGTTTCATGTATTTTTTGAATTTCCCTCATCATTTCTTTTCGGCTGGCTTCCTCTGGGAGGGACACTCTTCTTGGGTTCCCTTTGTTATCCCCTTGGTTCTTTATCTCCTTTAGATTTTGTGAATGACACCTTTAGTTCCTCTGTTTACTTCTTGGTGTATTACAAGTCGCCAAACAAACTACTCAAACAACTTGGAACGCCAACACCAAATCGAACAACTAACACAGGAATAAAGAGGTGTTTATGATCAAATAATGGATACTGTCCACAACGGGGAAGGACAAATCTTTTTGCATGCGCCAGGAGGAACAGGTAAAACATTCCTAATGCAACTAATCCTGGAAGCAAATCACAAAATTTCAGAGCCTTGGCTCTTGCATCATCTGGAATAGCAGCAACATTGCTACCAGGTGGAAGAACCAGCGCATTCCACGTTGAAATTGCCATTAAAGATGCAATACATTGAAACCCCTATGTGCAACATCTCCAAAACATCCAGCATGGGAAAAGTACTACAAAAAAGCAAACTTATAATTTGTGTGTGTGTTCGTCGTCCTCCTCCTCCCTTCACTTCCCCCTCCCTCTTGCCTTGGCGCTCTTTCCCTTCTTCTGTTCCCTGTTTCCTTCCCTCACTCTCTCTTTCCCCCTTTTATTCCTTCCCCCTTTCACCACCTGAACGCAGGAGTGCATCGAGGAAGAGGGGGTGGGGCCAGAGTGAGAAAGGGGCAGGGCTGAGGCTGGAGTGCGCGGGGGGCTGGGTGGTGCATCGTTTCCCTTCCCAGCTTCCTCCTCTTCTCCTCTTCTGCCTTTGAGCAAATTGAGGATTTGTCCCAATTTTGGTCCTCAACCATCATTATTTGAGTCCACAGGGCTGCTCTCTGGATGTAGGTGAACTACAACTCCCAAACTCAAGGTAAATGCCCACCAAAGCAGAACTACAAGGGGGGGCTAGTGTAGCAAGAGAACCAACAAAGCGGGGGGAAAGGCAAGGAGGCACAAACACTCACCATAAACAATGGATTATATTAATTATAATGGCAAAATGCAATGATATTAAATTCATACCACTGGGAAGCAAGGAGTCCAAGGAAGGTAGTGCGAGTATAATTAATGGTCCCAAAAAAAAGATTTAGAAAATATTAATATTAGACCCAGAACCAAGTGAAACTGGAAATCTCGCCAATGCGAGGTATTTGTAAATGGGAACTTCCAGTACTTTGGTCTCATGAGAGTTCAGTGTGCCAAGTTTGGTTTAAGATGGCTGAATAGCCATCTGCGAGGAATGCTTTAATTGTGTTTTTCCCTTATGGCAGGAGGAGGTTGGACTGGATGACACTTGGAGGTCTCCTCCTACTCTAGGAACCTGTTGTTGTTATTATTATTGGCTGAATGGTCATCTGTGAGGAGTGTAATTGTGTTTTTCCCTTATGGCAGAAGGAGGTTGGACTGGATGGCCCTTTGAGGTCTCCTCCTACTCTAGGAACCCGTTGTTGTTATTATTATTATTAGCAGAGGCTGAATGAATATTATTATCACCATCATTATTACTATAATGCTCTTACTGAAATAAATTTCCAAATATTTTGCTTTTATGGCTCTGAGTCAAAAAGGTTCCTGACCCCTGATATAATGAATCACAAATGATACAAATGTTCACATTTTGTTAACCATGGTTTTGTAAAATTTGAGTGAATGAATGTCATTTTTCCTATGACAGCCTCTCTTTTTCATGGCTCATAACATATACTCTTATCAGTCTTATTAATATATCAAAAACGCAATTTAGTGCCTTTTTTATTATTATTGAAGAAATTCAATTGATAGTATGTAGAATGCCGTTCAGCCTTTAGGTGCGGCCCTCCATCGTATTTTTTGGCTCTCGTGTGGCCCCTTGGAAAAAATAATTGCCCACCCCTGCTCTAAATAGAAGACTACAAGATTTGCGTGCCAGCAAAAGACCATTTGGAAACGCAATGCTGCTCTTGGCAGGAGATTTCAGACAAACACTACCAGTAACTCCAGCGGATGAGAGCAATGCTTGCCTCAAACACTCCCCACTTTATGGAGACTTGTAAAACATTACGATTAACTACAAATATGCCTGTCCAACTCCAGAACGACCGGGAAGCAGAAAGACTCTCTCATCAATGGCTAGACTGTTCCATTGCAGCTCAGCAATGGAGCAGCTGCAGTCCTACCTAGATGATGCAACTTGGCTTGATCCCTTCCAGTCCGGCTTCCGTTCAGGGCATGGGACGGAGACGGTGCTGGCCGCCATCATCACAGATAAGCTGCGCCGCCAACTAGATCAAGGTGGATCGGCGCTGCTCGTGTTATTGGACCTCACGGCAGCGTTCGATACTGTCGATCATGATCTTTTGACCCACCGTCTTACCGGGGCCGGGGTGAGGGGGGCAGCCCTTAGCTGGCTGTCCTCCTTCCTCCGGAACCGGTCTCAGCGAGTGAGAAGGGGCGAGGTTGTCTCAGGGGGCGCCCCACTTCTTTGTGGGGTGCCTCAGGGGGCAATTCTCTCCCCTTTATTATTTAACATCTATGTCCGACCACTTGTTCGGTTGGCGCGCAGCTTCGGGCCGGAGTGTCACCAATATGCGGATGACACCCAGCTCATTCTGGGGATGGAAGGCCGGCCCGACTCCGTACCCGATAATTTCCATCGTTGCCCTTGAAGCCGTTACTGGATGGCTGCGAGCCAGTAGGTTGAAGGTGAATCTGGCTAAGACGGAGATCCTGTGGCTGGGTCGTCTGGGTACGGGAGAGATCCGGCTTCCAACCCTGGACGGGGCGACACTTCAATGGAGAAACATATCTTTCACCACCTCCGACAGGCGAGGAGGCTGGCTCCCTACCTGTCCCGTCATGACCTAGCCACAGTGGCCCAAGCCACGGTCATCTCAAGACTGGACTACGGTAATGCCCTCTACGTTGGCCTTCCCTTGTCGGTGATCCGGAAGCTTAAGCTGGTGCAGAACGTGGCAGCACGGCTGATGGCAGGTCTTCCATCTCGCTGCCACATCATGCCTGTGCTGCGCAAACTGCACTGGCTTCCAATAGAGCACCGGATCACCTTCAAGGTGCTGGTTCTGACCTTTTAGGCCTTGAATGGTCTGGGGCCAGTGTACCTAGGGACCGCCTCTCCCAATACAATCCCCTATGACCACTTTTTATGTGTCTTTAAGTCATTTCTAATTTATGGTGATCTTGGCAAGATAGCCTTCCCGTGAGACTGAGAGTATGTGATATGTTCAGGGACACCCCGTGGCTGCCTGTGGTCAAGCAGGGATTCAAACTCTTCTCCGAATCCAACACTTAAAACACTACACCGTATATTCCGTTGTACTAGATGGCTTTTTAAGCCTGGAAAATAATATGAAAAGATTTGTTACCATTCCGCAAGGCCTGTAAAACCCTCCTTTTTACCCAAGCGTTCGGTCTATAGATACATGAATATGTAAACTGTGCTTTGCTTGCCTGGTTGCTGCAATTTTAATTGGTGGACCTTGTTTTACTGTGTTTTATGGTTTTATATGTATGTAAGTCGCCCTGAGCCTACGGGAAAGGGCGACTAATAAATCGAAGTAATAAATAAATAAATAGACATAGGGAATGGAGAGATGCCAATCGATCAGGCCACGGGGCAAATTACACTACCTCCAAACTTCTGCACTACTGTGACATAAAAACAACTATTGATCAAAAAAGGGTCTCCAAACATACAAAACAACTACAAGAATCACAACTGGCTAAGTGAGCGAGCTATTCTGGCACCAAAAAATACAGACCGTATCATTCTGACAAGCATTCCCACTGGAACAGTAACATATGAATCAATCGACACTGTTGTGGAACCAGATGAGGCAGTTCAATATCCAACAGAATTCTTGAATTCTCTGCATCGGCCAGGACTACCACCGCTCATACTGCATTTGAAATTGGGCGTCCCTATTATCATGTTGAGAGACATCAATCAGCCAAAACTGTGCAAGGGCACACGTCTTGCAGTCAAAGCATTAATGCACAATGTCATCGAAGCTACAATCCTGACAGGACCATTCAAAGGAGAACACGTCCTGATCCCACGCATTCCAATGACTCCAACAGATATGCCATTTCAATTCACCAGGCTTCAATTCCCAATTACGCTGGCTTTTGCAATCACAATCAACAAAGCACAAGGACAGTCATTAGAATTGTGTGGCATAGATCTAGGCAACGAATGCTTCTCACATGGACAGCTGTATGTTGCATGTTCCAGGGTCGGAAAACCAAACCATCTGTACAACAACACTAAGCAAGGAAAAACAATCACACTAAGCCACAGCAACACATGGCAGGATACAGCTAGTATATAATAAAAGTGAATGTTTGCATGTATGCAGAGGGCGGAAGGGCAGTGTATGTGGCAGCTTTCTGATTGGCTGCCACTTTCACAGGCCAGTGACCAGCACGGGTGACGGACCTGGACCAAACTAGGCACGCATAACCCCCATGATCCATCCCCTTTACGTTCCGGTGAGGTTTGGGGGAAGGATGATGGGATTTGTAGTACTTTTAAAGATTGGAATCAGGAACAGCCTCTCTCGAATCACTAGCTTGGAGAAGGGCCCTAGGATACTGGATGGAGAATATGTACAAAGGGCCGGAAGCGGGCTACACATATTTGATTCAAGAAGACCTCTTTAAATCCCACCGAATCAAAGCATTAAATCAGAAACTTAGGCAGATGGGCCTCTCAGAGAACATTCTGAGCAGTCTTGAGCATAAAAAGACAATGCAGACCTTAGCAGAACGAATCAGTGACATAGACAAACAGGCCTCAATGACTCTGGCATGCTCCACATGCTCTCCACTAAATTTAGGCCTAACATTTAATCCTTTGGGATGTGCCAAATACTTAGAAAATTTAAATATCCCAAAATTTCGTCTTGCTTTCAGTTGGGGCAGATTTAATGCCCTCAAATCAGCCATACTAGAAGGTAGATACAAAGGGACTGATTATGAACACAGAGTTTGCCCTTGCGGGGAGGGTAAAATAGAAACTGTAATACATGTACTTTTTATTTGCACAATTTACAGGGATGATAGACTAAGGTTAATATCCCCTCTACTCACCAAATGGCCAGGAAGAACCCTAAATTGGTACTGTACTTATTTACTGTCTGATCTTGACAAAAGGGTAACGGAACAGGTGGCCAAATTTCTCTTTGCAGCGGCAAAAAGCCGCAAGTGCTTCATTAATAACCTGTAAACACTAAGAGTGTAACAAAGAGTACTCAGAACACTTACTATTAATTGGCAATCAGTTCCTGTTTTAAATGATAAAGACAGTCATTCAACCGATAGCGAACTGTGACACTTGTTCTTAATCATAACCCAAATGCAATGTTATTAATTTCTTAAATGTTGTATTCTATGGTTCTATTTTCACCTGACTTAGCCGATGGTTTGTTGACCGAAATAAAGGCTACTGACTGACTGACTAGTACTTTTAAACCCTTCTGTTCTCACAGACCACTGTGGCCCCCAACAAAGACTGAGAAAGACCAAACTTGGCACATAGAGCCCCCAGAACCCACTCTACATCCTGGTACAGTTTGGAGGAGCATGGACGATGGAACTAGCAGTAACTTCACTCATTTTTTGAGACCACTGTGAGCCACATAAATAACTGATAAAGACCAACCTTGGCACATAATGCCCTTCTCAAATAACCTGGGCACCGCAGGGGCCCCAAGGTAGTATTATATAAAATGTATTATGTTCAGATGCTCCTGCGCCCTTCCCTCCCCTCCAGAATATATTTTGTTTAATCCCAACTCCCGAGTTCCTTTTGAGTTAACAGCCATAAAGTCTGGTTGTGGTTTCTAACCACATAATATTGCAGTTCCTGTATTTCTAGCAACGCACAAATGACAGAGCTCAGCAGAACAATACAGGCCATGTGGCTATTGTCAGAATGGAGTTCATCAGACTCACAAAAACAGATCAGCATACAGCTGAATCTTTAATTCCTATTTTATGCCAACAGTTCCTCCCTTTTGAGTTATCAGAACCTGTGGAAAGGAACAGAAACATTACCTATAAAGTTATATATACCTGGACCGTTGATGGGGAACCTATGACACGGGTAGCCATTTCTATTGGCATACGCCGCCGGTCCACCGCTGCTTTGGTCGGAGGAGGGGGAGACCGGGGAAGGAAGAGAATCAGGAGGAGGAGGATTTGGCAAAGCAGGGAGCAGCGAGAGGCACCTCTGGGGACCCTGTGCCATTACAAGCAACCACATAACCAACCATCATCGAATCTACTGTCCTGGGTGCTGTGGGTTTGTATTTGACCATCATTACTAAGATAAGTGAGGGAGAGACTGGGAGAGATGTGCCTGTGCTATGGGTGCCATTTCCCGCCATTAGATATAGCGGCAGCCATCTTAATTTTCGTAAGACAAACCATCTTGCAGCAGAGTGCAGACTCCATTTCACCACGATTACTGTTGTGCATCCTTACAGACTCCTATTTCTGCTTATTTCTGCCCAAGCGAGATTTGCGCTTTGGGCATTGACTGGACTGGCATAGCGGTAGACGATATTGTCCTGTTTTATTTATTTATTCTTTCAATTTGCTAAACCGCCCTTCCCGAGGCTCATATGGCTTCTATGAATGTAATACTGTATTAATGATTATGTAATGGTTTTAGTGTTTATAGCTGATGGTTTTGTATAGTAGTGTAGCGGCCTTAGTGCTGCAATGTAAGCCATGCTGAGTCCCCCTTCGGGGATGAGAAGTGACAGGATACCAAAAACCATAAATAGAGAAATAAAATCAATCCTGCCCTTTCCTAAAAGTCAGTTACATGTGCCATAGTGTTCTCAGTTAGGCTAGTTAACCCCTAATTGCCTGCAGAGCTAGCAGGTTATCTATAATTCTACCTTCTGTCACTGCCCCCAATGGAGAACCCCCCCCCCAAAAAACCAAGGGTAAGTAAAGGAAATGGTAGTAGCAGAAGCCGACCCTTTCAAGAGACACAGATGGGAGATGTATGGCATTATAGAAAATATGGCAGATCATTTTGTGTTTGATGGTAGTAAGCAGAACATGGAATATAAATAGACATTTTGAAACTAATCCTTTGCTGAGCGGCAGAAACATCCAGAGGGCGAGAACTCTGCCTCAGAACTCCTTGTCTGGGGCCAAGCCTTACCAAAGGTACTAGGCGTGGCCCCCACAGCTGTGCCATCTCTCACCTGAAGCCAGCAGCAGATCAAACGGCCTGCACGAGACCCAGAGCCTGCTTTGCAATCCAACTGTGTTAAGACAATCAACAAGATCTTGGCACTCTAGGACTTTTACCAACAGGCCAGGATTACCCATAAGGCCAACCTAGGCCATGGCCTAGGGGTGCAAGCCGGGGGGGCACAGATCACGGACCAAAAAAAATGTTGAAACAAATAAAAACGCAAGGCGCATGGAGATGACTACAGACGACTAGCTTGTTGTTGATTTATTTGGGTATTACTGATCAACTGAGATGTATAGGGGCTACCTGTGTGAATTTGAGGTAAGTTGTATGATATGATAATCATTATCATCACTATTTATGATAATTATTAACTGTTGCATTCGCATTAGTTTTAATAATACATTTTAAATGAGGCCAGAAACTCCCAATACTTTTCAATTGTTGTTGTGGATTCTACTCCGGACATTTCACGTGTGGATCGGTTGTCATTTGTAATACGCTATGTGAAGCAAAGTGGAGATTCGGTTGAGAGATTTCTTAAGTTCTTGCCAAAAGTTGGACACAAGGCTTTTGATAAGCTTACAGCCGTCACCGAGGCTCTGCAACTTTTTGGATTTGACATATTACAGTGCCGCGGGCAATCTTATGGTAACGCGTCAAACATGTTTGGGATTTATTCTGGTCTACAAGCAAGAATTCTTGAAGTCAGTCCACTTGCATATCGTATGTCCCTTGAGCGGCCCATTCTCTAAACTTGGTTGGTACTCACGCAGTAGATTCCTGCCTTGAAGCGGTACAGTTCTTTAATCTCCTTTAAGAGTTGTATAATTTTTTTTGTAGCTCAACATATAGATGGAAAGTATGAGATAAGTACAAAGACACTACATTAACAACAAAAAGCCTTTCCACGACAAGGTGGTCTGCTAGGTATGACGCTGTGAGAGCTTTACAAGAAGAATGGTCTGCAGTCATCAAAGCTCTTGAAGTATTGGAGAGCAACCCAGATCAAAAAACTGGTACCCGAGCGGCAGCAAGAGGACTGATCAAAAGATTGATGCGGTTAGAAACAGCTGTAATTAGCTCAGTTATGGGGAACTATTCTCCTTAGGCTTCATAAAGTTAACAAACATGTTCAACATGAAGACCTTGATGCAGCAGTCATCGTAGAAGTTTCCAAGTCACTAATACATTTCTTTGGAGAACTCAGAGAGCAATTTGATATGTATGAAAGCAAAGGCACTAGACGTTTGCGAAACAAAAACGTATGAACTTGACGAAAAACGCAGAACACATCACGACAGTCGCTGCTGAAAACACCGTATTGCTTTCTGGCTTCACTTCCGGCGTTTGCCGGCAGGCTCACCCCCCTCTTGAACACGGCTTTGCATTTTCGCCGTGTTCCCACGCCGCGGCTTCTCCCCGAACCGCGCAGCATTGCGGAGGACAGCCCCTTGAACTTTCGCCTTTCCCGGACTGCCTCCCATTCCCTGCAGAGGTTTGCTCATGGTTCTCATTTTGTTTTCTTTATATGTATTATTAACAGCGTTTAGATTGTATATTATTTGTATTGCTATACTGGTTATTTGAAAGGCGACGGCCGCAGTCCACCCATTGCAGATGCATTTTGTATAGATTCACATGCATTCTATCCTATTGTATGTGCTAATACAGCATTGCATATTTTCATGACTAGTTGCTCTATGTCTGTATAGAATATATTGATTATTTTTCGACCCTGTTGTTAGTGCAAACTTGTTTACCTCGATAGGTTCACCCTCTGCTCATGTAACTTTGCGTAAGCACCCCCCTTTTTGCTACATTGAAAAACGCAAAACAACCAGAAAACTTCAAGCTGACGAGTCCCAAGCAGGCGAAGTTTGCTTTTTCGGATGAGACAACTTCAGAGTGAATACATTTTTTCCCATAATTGATAACTTAACTGAAGAGATCAAAATGAGGACGATTGCCTACAAGAAGTTGACAGACAAGTTTGGAGCATTCATAAAATTGTGGACTTTTAATGACACAACAACTAGAAATTGAAAGTAAAAAACTTGATTTTTTCATAATGATTTGGAGACTTCGATTTTTGAAGAAGTTGTTCATCTGAAACTACAAATCCACTGTCTATCTGCAAATGGCTTAAAGAAAGTGGCCTACAGGAAACTGATCCTAATGTAGAAATCTTGCCGAGGATGTTTCTCTCTACCCCAAGTGAGGAACGCATCAGCTGAGAGGTATGTAACAAAGTACAGCCTAATTTAATATTTAAATTAAGTTTAGTTCACAGAGAACTATGATGACAACGACTTTGTTCCTTTATAGAAGTCGGTTTTCAATCGTTTTTAATAAACTTTTCTTTTATTTAAGGTCATTTTCTTTTTTGAAGAGGATAAAAAATTATCACAGGTCAACGATGCAACAGGCGCGACTTAATTCTCTGGCTCTCCCCTGTGCATCGAAGCCGATGTAACAAAAAGTGTTGACTTCAACCAAACTATTGACTTATTTGCGTGGGCCAAAGCACGGAAGAAGAAACTTTGAAACTCCACACAAAGTGGTTTGAGTTTGTACTTGTCTTTGTATTACTTTAAAGTGTAATTATAATGTAACTTTACTGTGATTAATGACATGTTTTACTGTGCATGGTATCGTTCTTATAACCTTCGTTATTCGCGTATTTTTAGCGCTTTCAGTGCCGGTAGTAGTACACTACTGTAACACTCCCTGGGCTGTCTCGAGGCCGGATGTTGGTACTGTAAGGGTTAATAATAACCTAATATCCAAGACTAGTTACTAATTATTTGTTTTTCTCAATACAAAAAATCATCAGCAATACGCGTTTTGAAGATCAAAGGAGAAGATAAGGTTTTATTTTTAGTGTGGGCCTGAGTGATGTGGGGGGGGGGGTGCGGTAGAGGTTGGCTTAAAGGGGGCGTAATACCAAAGTGTGGCCTAGGGCGCAAAAAGGTGTTAATCCGGGCTTGCCTACACATGTGTTTAAATAAACCTTTCAAAGACCGTGTGCAAAAGATGTGCCATGAATGGATGTCAACCATCAAGCCCAACTGACAAAAATTGGAACTCTGATGAAGTCAGACATAGAATTTTTTAATATAGATTTTTATTGTGCATTTTCCATATATACAGGTTCAGGTTGGGGGTGACTGGGGTGGGTTAAGGTAGGGGATACCGGGGTACCGGGTCTGGGGAGGGGAGTGGTGGGGTGGGTTCAGAACTTCCCGAGAGTGTCACGAGGTTTCATTATACAGATATTGTATATATTGTTAATAAAAGAAGAGAAAAAAGGAGTTAAATTGTTTTCCATCATAAGCTTTGTATATCTTCATAAGCTATACAAATTTTGTATAGCAGAGTTCTATGGGTCATTTAAATCTATTACAAAATTAATTTTTTTATTCTGCAAATAGGTTCTGAAATAGGTTCTGAAAGAACAGTCCGTTCTGTTCTTTTTATTGTTCAGATTTTGTGTGAGAGAGTCTATCTGGATAATATCAAGCACTTTTATTGTCCATTCTTCCAAGGCTGGGGTTGTGTCTTTCTTCCAGTGCCGGGCTAATACTATCCGGCTGCAGGCGCTGAGAATGAAAAAGATTATTTCCTGGTTTTTATCTAGAATGGGGTTGGGTAGCCCCAGCAGATAATTTTGTGGGTCTAACTTGAACCTGACTTTTAGTATGTTTTGTACCTCTGTGTGTATGCTTTCCCAATACCTGTGTGTTTTCCTACAGTCCCACCACTGGTGGAGGTATGTCCCCAATTCTTTCTTACACTTCCAACATACACCTGAGCTATTTTTATTGAATTTGGCTATCCTTGAGGGGTGCAGGTGCCATCTGAATTGCATTTTAATCCAGTTTTCTGTGATGTCAGTAATGGTAGTATACTTTAGCTTTTCTAACCATATTTCTTCCCACTGTCTCAGAAGTATTGTATGTCCCAGATCCTGAGCCCATTTCGTGTGACAATTTTTGATTTGTTCGTCTTCTGTTTCCCAGCTTAGTAGTTGTTTATAGAAAAAGCTAATGTTTTTCCTATGTGTTTTCAGTACCTTTCCCCATGTTTTTCCTCTGCAAAGCCCATTTTGTCCACTTTGAACTGTTGAAATATTTGATAGTACTGGAACCATGTTAAGTTATTCCCTTCCTTTGATAGTTCTTCTCTTGTTTTTATGTCCCAAGCCATTCCCGTTCTTTTCAAAATTTGTATGTTAGCCATTGGTTTCCTGCCAGTTCTCTCTTGTGGAATGCTTCCAGTGATGAAAGCCAGAGGGGTGTTAGTCTAAAGAAGTGTGATTTGTATTTCTCCCACGTCCTAATTAACGTGGCTCTTATATAATGATGGGGAAGTCAGACATAGAATTGATAGCAAAGTGTGTTCGTGACGCATGGGAAGACACAGCAAGAGGACACGGTGCAACGCACCTTCAAGAAATGTGCCATTACTAATGTTATGAGCACAAACAAAGTGGGTATAGGTAGTAGTGTAGACCTACATATAAGAAAAAATCTGTAACGATAGGAGAGTTAATCTACTAATGTTCTAATATTCTGGATATATATCCAGGAACAGAATAAATTTAACATGTAATGCTATGGACAGCAGTGGTGACAGTGTTTTGTACGAGAACGTTGCACCTTGCAGCTTCAATCAACCAAGCATGCAAGCGTTCATAGGGTTTCTCTCCTGTATTGCATGTCACTGCCAAAACCTATTGGACGGAACATATACTGACCAAAATGAGTGAGAAAGCTGGACCAAGTAAGATGGTAAAAACATATCACTTTCATACGGAATGGGAGGCGGACTTTTTTTTCACGATGTCATTTTCGAAGTGCGTTTGCCTCATCTGCCAGTCTACCATCGCAATACCACAGAAGGGAAATGTGGAGCGGCATCTTCAGACTATTCATGGAAAATACGACATCGACTTTCCGCCAAAAAGCCAGCAGAGAAAGAGAAAGGTGGAGGAACTAAAATCCCAGTTGTCCAGACTGGCCGATACTGGACTGTGAACTCAAGCAGCAGAGGCATTATTTGTGATTGGCAATTATGCCATCTAACTTGTTTTCAATGTCTTCTCCTCTCTGCTCTATAACTCAATGGGGCCTGCGTCCTAGTTCCTCAGATAAACAAACGTAAGGCAACTTTCTCATAATGCTCGAGTGCTGCTGCTTCAAGAACTCCCTATGATGTTAAAAGGGTAGCTAGTGGATTTAGTCATTTCATTATAATGGCAGCACTTTCCCCACAGATTTGTGGGATTTCCACCCAGAATGGATTTAACCATTGCTCCAATTCACAAGCTAGTACTTCTAGGTATCATTGGTTACTATGTTACCAATGAAGCAAAGAATATCTGGTTCCAAGTTGGCAAGAATGATGCTGGTTGCATGGGTGGTATTCTCTATCTCTAGAATACCTTGAATATACCTTTCCTATTATAGACTTGCATTTCATATCGTACACTTTCTTGTCAAAAGCGGCAAGCCCAGAGCTACAGAACTCAGTCCTTGGGATCCGTGCCAACTGATTAGACCCAGGTGCAGGGCTGGGAACATGTCTCAAGTCTGGGAAAGAAGGGCAGTTACCACTTTGGCGCCAAAAGCCAAGGGGTGTTATGTTCGGC
The DNA here is from genome assembly GCA_030556195.1 of Anolis apletophallus. Classification (NCBI taxonomy): domain Eukaryota; kingdom Metazoa; phylum Chordata; class Lepidosauria; order Squamata; family Anolidae; genus Anolis; species Anolis apletophallus. Next base: position 139,945,615 of record JARBWK010000009.1, on the reverse strand, counting down.
TTTAAATGTATACAGTTGCCGTTCCAATAAAGCTTAGTTGCAATTACCAAGAGCTTCTTGTGTGTTGATCCTGGGCTGAGAGAGCGTGGCCTGGCACTTTCTCTATTAACAGTGTATAATGCACCCCTTGGCAAGCGAATTATCAGAAGAAGTATCGCTTACGTTAAACCTGGGGCAGGAAGGCTCTTCTGACAGAAGGCGCTGTTTAGTTAAAATGACAGAACAGAAATATCTAAACTTGGACAAGATTACAGAGTACTTTCCTGACCTGACAGAGGTCGTGTTCTTGAAAAGTTTCTTGGGGTCATTCCAAATGAGATGGAAAATGTGGTCTGAAAACTGCCACTCATCTCTTCTATCCCTAATACTTCATTAAGAGGAAATACATCCGGTTATTTATTTATTTATTTTTTAAAAGCTGGTTAGGGTTGCACAACCTCCTATGTTGAAGCATGCTGTAAGGACTCACCTGCCTTAAGCAGGGCCGAGGCCTGCTTAGAAGAGGTTTGGAAATCCTGTTTTGGTTGTGCTGGCATCCATTTTGGAGAGGTGGCTGCAGCCAGCAACCATTATTGGAAGGAAAAGCCAGAGCAAGGGGGTGTGGCCTTGCAGGCTTGTGCCTAGTTACAGGGAAGAGGCTGTGATTGGTTAGAGTGTAGAAGGGGAGGAGTGGAGCTGACAGAGGAGAAAATCCTGTCAGAAAGTTTCAGTCTGGAGTTTGGAGCAGGGCTGTGAGGAAGCACATCTCCAGCCTCTGCTGTTTAGTGTCAGGCTGTAGATTAGACATCTAAGCCTGAGGCAGTCTTGAGCAGGGTTTCTGGGGGAGTTACACCAGAGCCTTGGCAATAGAGACTGATAGTCTGTCTTAAGCAACCACCACGTAGGAATAGGCTGGACTAGGGGGGTCAAGACTCAGATCTGACAGCCCTTAGGGCCAGTAGAGATTCTAGTGGGGAAGCTTCTGAAGAGTGCCAATTTAGAACTGTCTTGTGATAGTCAGTTGGGATACCTGGTCATCTCTTGAGATAGGGTGACAGGTGGAGGGCCTCTTGGACTGTGGGTGTTAGTAACCCAGTGTTAGCCAGACTCAGGGAACTATCTATTGTAGCAGAATCTGGAGCCCCAAAACTCCCAGGCAATACCTTATATGCCAGGCTGCGTTTACGTGCGAGCGCATGGGCGAAGACGACGCGACAACTTGGCTGCGATTCAGGAAATCAGTTTATTTAATACAACAGCTGAGGGGTCTGTTCCTTAGCAAAACCAGTTGCGAGAACAGCACTCTCATTCTTCCGGTAAACAGATTTTATACAGCAATGGAGGCAATTCTTAGTCCCACCTCCCTCATGCATTTCTACTGGCTAGACATCTGTAAGCTGATCTGACATCAACCAATCAATTAAAGCATTGGGTCACCTCTCTTCTACTGGCTGACAATCATTGCGCAGTTTTAATTACCATTCATTGTCTGTGCCATTCTTCGTGCACAGGCTGTTCCCAAAAGCGAAACATTTCTACAGCGTTCCCACAGGGGAGCTAGCCAAAGTGGGAAGTTCATTAGCTGGCCCATGTGACGTTTCCTAAGCCAATCACTAACTTGTAAACAAACACACATGGCAATTCGCTAAGCCAATCAAGGCTGCCTCTTATCTAAAGCACATGGTGTTCTTTGAACTAATCGTAGCTGGGCTTTTTCTAACCAATGGTAGCTGTATCTTTTTAGACCAATCACAGTGGCTAATTCTCGTGCTGCTGCTACAAGCTGACTCCGTTACTCTATGCCTATGTTAAGTGGCACTTTCTCCTGGCGTTTCTTCTGCAAAATCAACAATTCTACTTTACTATGAGATTAGATGTTCCAGTATTAAGGGACAACGACCATCTAGTTTAATTATTAGTTGGGAGACAAGTCTCAGTACTGTCTGTGAAACTGAACGTAACATCTTAAGAAGAAGTAATAGCCTTTTTAGTAAGAAACCTCTACGCTCCAGCACATATATTGATTTTGTAACCATCACGCTATCCTAATTCTATCATTTCTGTAACCATACGCCATAGTTGCCTCTTAGAAGAACCAATACGATCTGTGCTTATTTGTTAGCCTCGTTGTTTGTTAATAAATCCTTTTTGTTTATTAACTTTAAAAAGAAGCCTCCGTCATCTTTCAGTCTCCTCATTTTAATTATTGGTGGGTGGGTTGTTGTGAAGGCAACGCTACAGACACCGTATTTAATTTTAAAGAAATCCTAATTACCCATTAGGTTGGTGGCAGACTACTGGGAGTGTCAATTAGTTAATTTTTGGTGACTGAGATCGTCACATATTAATTGGTGTACAGCGGTCGGATTCGATCAAGCCACATAATCCAGTCAGCCAGAGTTTCCCTCTAAAACACTCTGAGGGAAAACTCTGAGGAAAAGCTGTGCCAAGACTCTGAGGGAAACAATTTACCTCAGGAGCTGCCACTAAGACAACACACACACCATCATGGCTCCACCAAGGGGGAGAAGGAATATCTCCACTGATGGAGTGGGGAGGAATGTCAGCCTGAGGGAGAGAATGTGGGGGAAGCCATTAGTACCTCAGAGGCGCTCCCAACAAAAACAATTGGAGTTTGATATGAGATTTGAGGCTGAGAGAGAGGAAAAGAGAATGGCTTTTGAGAAAGAACAACAAGCTCTTGAGGCTGAGAGGGAAAGAGAAAGAAAGAATGGCGCTGGAGGAAAAGAGACTAGCTGCTGAGGCAGAACAAAGGGCTTTTGAGGCAGAACAAAGGGTTCAAGAGGCTGAGAGGGAAAGAGAGAGAGAGAGAGGAAAGGAGGATGGCTCATGAAGAACGGATGCTTGGGTTACAACTTAATGGAAGAGAGAACGCATCCCGTTTTTCAGAGGCTGGACAGAGTGGTTCACAGTCATCAAAGATTAAGCTTTTCCCTCACTATACCAAAGGCGATGATGTAAAAGCCTTTTTAGCCAGCTTTGATAGAGCGTGCTTGGATTTTGGGGTGCCTGAGGAAAGAAAGATGGCACATCTCAGGCCCCTAATATGTGCTGAATTGAGAGAGATCTATGCGGATCTGAGGGATTCCGAGTGTGGCAATTATGCCATTTTTAAGGAGAGAGTTAGGCTCAGATTTGGGCTGACGGCTGAGCAGAGCCGGAAGACTTTCCGAGAGCTGAAGAGAAAGTCTGGGGAAACTTATTCGCAGCTAGGGTCTAGGCTGGAGAAAGCCTTTACTCAATAGCTGGAGGGCAGTAAAGTAGAGACCTTCGATGACCTGAGGCATTTAATGTGCATGGAGCAGTTTCATCAACTGATTCCAGCACAAATGCGATGGTACATCAAGGACAAGAAAATTAAGACTGTGTCGGAAGTAGCTGAGATACTGGATCAGTTGGAGGGAGATCTAGGTTAGCTCCCTGATGGTCAAGAGACCAAGAAAGTGGGTCCAGAAAGGGAAGCCTGACAGAGCCAGTCAGGGCCCTAAGAAAGTGGACGCCAGCTCGGGTCCAGTCACCCAGAGACCGGTCTGTTATTACTGCCAAACGCCAGGTCATGTTCGGGCAGTTTGCCCAAAGTTGGTGAATAAGAGGCCAGTCTCCCCGCCAAAAGCTGTCAAGGTAGTTGCCAGATTACCTCAGACAGAGGATCCCACTCCGGAGGAAAACGTATCCAGAAATATGCGGGTATGGAGTGTGGATCAGAAGATCAATGAAGATTATCTTGAAGAAATCCAAGTTAATCACAAAAGGTTACTTGGAATGAGGGATACTGTGGCTGATGTGTGCCTGGTTCAGCCCCAGCTCGTTAAAGAGGGCCAGATGATTCCTGGTGGAAGGTGGCGCATCAAAGGAATCCATGGCCCAATTTTCGAAGTGGACATCGCCACAATCCCGGTCCACTATCGAAAGTATGAAGGAGATTGGACAGTGGGGGTTCTCCCAAGCCTGGAAGTCCCCCTGTTGATTGGTAATAACTTAAGAGAGCATTGTAAAAGAATTAATGCCATTACCAGAAGCCAGGCAGAAAAGGCGGGAAAATGTGAGGAGACTAATTTCACCTCACAAACAGCAGAAAGCTCTCCTCAGAGCAGTGCTGAAGAGTTCCTAGTGATGCCTAATGTAAGCCACCCTGTGGATTTCTTGAGGTATCAGCAGGAGGATGAGAGCCTAAGAGAAATGTGGAGGGAACTCAGCCCTGAAGACGCTAGACCCACAGAAGCAAACCCTGCTGTAATTAAAACCATAGGGAACAAGCTGTTTCGGGTGGCCCGACGCAAGAAAGGTACCACCCTGTATGAGGAGACCACACAGCTGGTGGTACCTCAACATTTTAGAGAGAAAATCCTCAAGTTAGCCCATGATGTGCCATTGAGTGGACATCTAGGCATTAAGAAAACCAAGGAGAGAATCCGAAGTAGATTCTTCTGGCCGAAGATGGGACAAGATGTGGCTGCCTTCTGTCGAACGTGTGAGGCATGCCAGTTTGTAGGGAAAGCCCAAGATAAAACCAAGGGGCTCCTACAACCCATCCCCGTCGTGTCCACCCCAAGAAGAGAAGGTTGACTTCATGAAGAACCTCGTCCAGCAATACAACGTTCACCTGGAAAAGTCTTCGAAACTGGTGGACTTTGTCAACCAAGCATGCAAGCGTTCATAGGGTTTCTCTCCTGTATTGCATGTCACTGCCAAAACCTATTGGACGGAACATATACTGACCAAAATGAGTGAGAAAGCTGGACCAAGTAAGATGGTAAAAACATATCACTTTCATACGGAATGGGAGGCGGACTTTTTTTTCACGATGTCATTTTCGAAGTGCGTTTGCCTCATCTGCCAGTCTACCATCGCAATACCACAGAAGGGAAATGTGGAGCGGCATCTTCAGACTATTCATGGAAAATATGACATCGACTTTCCGCCAAAAAGCCAGCTGAGAAAGAGAAAGGTGGAGGAACTAAAATCCCAGTTGTCCAGACTGGCCGATACTGGACTGTGAACTCAAGCAGCAGAGGCATTATTTGTGATAAGTTATGCCATCTAACTTATTTTCAATGTCTTCTCCTCTCTGCTCTATAACTCAATGGGGCCTGCGTCCTAGTTCCTCAGATAAACAAACGTAAGACAACTTTCTCATAATGCTCGAGTACTGCTGCTTCAATAACATCCTGTGAGTATAAAAGGGTAGCTAGTGGATTTAGTCATTTCATTATAATGGCAGCACTTTCCCCACAGATTTGTGGGATTTCCACCCAGAATGGATTTAACCCATTGCTCCAAATTCACAAGCTAGTACTTCTAGGTATCATTGGTTACTATGTTACCAATGAAGCAAAGCATATCTGGTTCCAAGTTGGCAAGAATGATGCTGGTTGCATGGGTGGTATTCTCTATCTCTAGAATACCTTGAATATACCTTTCCTATTATAGACTTGCATTTCATACTTGTACACTTTCTTGTCAAAAGCGGCAAGCCCAGAGCTACAGAACTCAGTCCTTGGGATCCGTGCCAACTGATTAGACCCAGGTGCAGGGCTGGGAACATGTCTCAAGTCTGGGAAAGAAGGGCAGTTACCACTTTGGCGCCAAAAGCCAAGGGGTGTTATGTTCGGCTTTAAATGTATACATTTGCCGTTCCAATAAAGCTTAGTTGCAATTACCAAGAGCTTCTTGTGTGTTGACCCTGGGCTGAGAGAGCGTGGCCTGGCACTTTCTCTATTAACAGTGTATAATGCACCCCTTGGCAAGCGAATTATCAGAAGAAGTATCGCTTATGTTAAACCTGGGGCAGGAAGGCTCTTCTGACAGAAGGCGCTGTTTAGTTAAAATGAAAGAACAGAAATATCTAAACTTGGACAAGATTACAGAGTACTTTCCTGACCTGACAGAGGTCGTGTTCTTGGAAAGTTTCTTGGGGGGATTCCTAATGAGATGGAAAATGTGGTCTGAAAACTCATCTCTTCTATCCCTAATACTTCATTAAGAGGAAATACATCCAGTTATTTATTTACTTTTAAAAAGCTGGTTAGGGTTGCACAACTCTCATGTTGAAGCATGCAATAGCCCAGCCAGGTATAAATCCTAAATGAAGTAATGGTAATTACTCCTTAAGGACACAAGGTGGTGCTGTTCAACCATCAATGTAACAACACAAATTATACTTCACTTGCAACAAATATTATAAAAAGCATCTATATATATAAAAAGAGAGTGGTCGTGCAAAGGACTTTATGCACGGCCAAACTATGCCCCCCAGTGTGTTGAAGTGATTAATTGTGTTGTGTAGGAGATATAGATATGGGTATAATGAGAGAGAATTGGAGGGAAAATTAAGTGCTGATATTAAAAGCAGTGCCACAGAGAGAGAGCAGGTTGTCATGACAACATAGCTCTGGAGCTGAGAAGAGGGCCCCGCGTCGGAAAATTGGTGGCAGTTGAACGAGGAAGAGGGGAATCTTCGCAAAAGTGGTGGCAGACGACGGGATACGTGTAACACCCTTAATCCAACGCTTAAGGCCGTGTTAAAAAGAAATTCTGAGAGAAAAGTTGTGAGGTAAAGTTAAATCTCACAACATGACCACGAGGAGACAGAAAAAAGTTTCAGAGGAAACTGAATTAACTCAGGAAGAGGAAAGTTCAGACTCTGAACAAACACCAGTTAAAATGGGGACTGAGGCATCTCTCCAGTTCCAACTGGAGATGAAAAGATTGGAAATGGAGGAACGGAAGCTACAAATGGAGGCTGAAGAGAGAGCCAGGGAGGCTGAGGAACGAAGGCTAAAAATGGAGGTTGAGGAACGAAAGCTCAGGAGGGAGGCGGAAGAGAGAGACAAGGCTGAAGAACGAAAGCTAAAAATGGAGGTTGAGGAACGAAAGCTCAGAAGGGAGGCGGAAGAGAGAGACAAGGCTGAAGAACGAAAGTTAAAAATGGAGGCTGAAGAAAGGGCACATCAGAGAGAGACAGAGATACGGCTAGCAGAATTAGAAATTGAGAGACAAAGAATAAATTCCTCTCAACAGGCTAGGTCAGTACCAGAAATACCACCAGGAATCCATATGGAACAGATTTTAAAAAAGTTTCCCAGATATTACAAAGATGACAATGTGGAGAAATTTCTCATTTCTTTTTAAAGATGCTGCAGAGACTTTAAAATTGCTGAAGAGAATTGGATGGACTATTTGCGTCCCCAGATATGTGGTAAACTTTTAGACATCTATGGCGATATTCCAGAACCTGAACATAGAATTTACCTTAAGTTTAAGGAACAGGTACAACAAAAGCTACAATTAACTCCTGAATATTACCGGATGAAGTTCAGAACACTGAGAAAAGAGAAGAATGAGAGTTTTACACAATTAGCATCTAAGCTAAATCAACATTTTGAGAGCTGGATACAAGGAGCACAAGCCAGTGATCTCCAGAAACTTAAAGATTTATTTATGTTGGAACAGTTTTATCAACAAGTCCCATCCGAATATAGATGGCTTGTTCAGGATCGAAATCCTGAATCATCCACCAAGGCTGCTCTGATGGTGGATCATCTAATTATATTAAAAGAAGGATTTAGAAAGGAAGAGAGTTTTAAAAGGGAAGAAAAGCCTTTTAAACAGCAGTTTAAAACCTTCCCCCGCACTCAGTCAGGGAAGAACTTTGCAGTAGAAAACACCACCTGGAGGAGAGCAGAAGCAAGAGTTCCTGCTGCCAGAGCTGAGGAAAGTAGATATGGTTCATCGGAAGGTGCTACCTGGAGACAAACCCATGTTAATCCAGAGGGAATTAAACAGTGCTTCATTTGCGGCAAACGAGGGCATATCAAGCCGTATTGCCCCTTATTAAGAAAAGAAAAATCTGCTTATGTCATTACACAGACCTCAGAGAAAATCTCTGGGAAAAGAACAGAGTCTAACTCAGATAGGAGTCGGTCTGAGACAGTCCAGATAGAAGAGCCTATGGAAAAACAGTTGCCTCCCCTCCCTGCCTTCCTGATTCTGAACCCTGCTCCCTGCCAACAGAGCGCCGTGACGTGTCTGTTGTAGCCAAAGGAAGACATCATCTTTGGTCTGGCGGATGAAAAGGTCAGAAAAGAGACAGGACTCCCCTTCCCACCAAATCTGAGTGATCTTGTTCCAGAGGGAGGAGCTGGATCTGGAGGGGCTTGTGGGTCTCAGCCCCATGGGTGGCTCAGTTAGTGTTTTCTCTCCTGAAGGTTCACCTGGCAAATACAAAGAACAACATCTCGTACCCCTTTTACAAGACAGACTCCCAGGTGGTGTCTCTAGCCTCCAAGTGAGCAAAGCAGGAAGAGGGGGGGCTGGGGAAAGATAGCCCCTTCGTGTCCTGCCCTCCCCCCATGCAGGGCACCCCTTTACCCTCCCATGCTTGAGCGCTCTTCCTCTTTCTCCTCGTCTCCACGGAGTCTCGAGGACAGGAATAATAGCAGGACATTCCGATGGGAACATCATGCGATATTTCTTGGATAATAAACACTCTGAGGTGTCACACTCCAGAAAAACTAGCCAAATTTAATAAACAGACCTCTAAGAGATGTTGGAAGTGCGAAAAGGAAAAAGGTACCTTTTTCCACCTATGGTGAACTTGTAACAAAATTACGTAGTTTCTGTAAGGAAATACACACAATAATTCAAAGAATAATAAACATAAAATTTCCAATGACACCTGAAATGTATTTATATTAGAAATATCGAACCCAAAGCTGGATAAAAACCAAGAGCAGTACTTTGGCACCTTAACGTGTTTAGCGTGGAAACCGGATGGCTCCTGGCTCTCCGTGGGCACGCTAAATGGAAGACTGCATTACTTTGACGTAATACAAATGGACTGTCTCTCACAAAAATTAAATGATAAAAAAGACAGACTGGACTGGTTGATGGAGTTGGTCGGGGAAGACCTCAGAAGAAGCAGAGGGAAGCCAAAGGGGACATTCTTGGGGGGGGATTAGTCCCCCCTCGAGGTGTTGGTGGAGTTGGTCAGGGAAGACCAGGCCAGTGTTTCTCACACAGTAGTTGGGAGCGTTCTGAAATATTTCTTGAATAATCAACACACTGAGGAGTCACAGGTGTCTCCACAGTGTCGCGAGGACATTAATCATATCCGGACATGAAGATAGAAGTATAATGCGATTCTTCTTGGATGATAAACACGCTGAGGAGTCACCGGTGAGATGATAAACACGCTGAGGAGTCACATTTTGAGAGCTGGATACAAGGAGCACAAGCCAGTGATCTCCAGAAACTTAAAGATTTATTTATGTTGGAACAGTTTTATCAACAAGTCCCATCTGAATATAGATGGCTTGTTCAGGATCGAAATCCTGAATCATCCACCAAGGCTGCTCTGATGGTGGATCAACTAATTATATTAAAAGAAGGATTTAGAAAGGAAGAGAGTTTTAAAAGGGAAGAAAAGCCTTTTAAACAGCAGTTTAAAACCTTCCCCCGCACTCAGTCAGGGAAGAACTTTGCAGTAGAAAACACCACCTGGAGGAGAGCAGAAGCAAGAGTTCCTGCTGCCAGAGCTGAGGAAAGTAGATATGGTTCATCGGAAGGTGCTACCTGGAGACAAACCCATGTTAATCCAGAGGGAATTAAACAGTGCTTCATGTGCGGCAAACGAGGGCATATCAAGCCGTATTGCCCCTTATTAAGAAAAGAAAAATCTGCTTATGTCATTACGCAGACCTCAGAGAAAATCTCTGGGAAAAGAACAGAGTCTAACTCAGATAGGAGTCGGTCTGAGACAGTCCAGATAGAAGAGCCTATGGAAAAACAGTTGCCTCCCCTCCCTGCCTTCCTGATTCTGAACCCTGCTCCCTGCCAACAGAGCGCCGTGACGTGTCTGTTGTAGCCAAAGGAAGACATCATCTTTGGTCTGGCGGATGAAAAGGTCAGAAAAGAGACAGGACTCCCCTTCCCACCAAATCTGAGTGATCTTGTTCCAGAGGGAGGAGCTGGATCTGGAGGGGCTTGTGGGTCTCAGCCCCATGGGTGGCTCAGTTAGTGTTTTCTCTCCTGAAGGTTCACCTGGCAAATACAAAGACCAACATCTCGTACCCCTTTTACAAGACGGACTCCCACGTGGTGTCTCTAGCCTCCAAGTGAGCAAAGCGGGAAGAGGGGGGCTGGGGACAGATAGTCCCTTCGTGTCCTGCCCTCCCCCCATGCAGGGCACCCCTTTACCCTCCCATGCTTGAGCGCTCTTCCTCTTTCTCCTCGTCTCCACGGAGTCTCGAGGACAGGAATAATAGCAGGACATTCCGATGGGAACATCATGCGATATTTCTTGGATAATAAACACTCTGAGGTGTCACACTCCAGAAAAACTAGCCAAATTTAATAAACAGACCTCTAAGAGATGTTGGAAGTGCGAAAAAGGAAAAAGGTACCTTTTTCCACCTATGGTGAACTTGTAACAAAATTACGTAGTTTCTGTAAGGAAATACACACAATAATTCAAAGAATAATAAACATAAAATTTCCAATGACACCTGAAATGTATTTATATTAGAAATATCGAACCCAAAGCTGGATAACAACCAAGAGCAGTACTTTGGCACCTTAACGTGTTTAGCGTGGAAACCGGATGGCTCCTGGCTCTCCGTGGGCACGCTAAATGGAAGACTGTATTACTTTGACGTAATACAAATGGACTGTCTCTCACAAAAATTAAATGATAAAAAAGACAGACTGGACTGGTTGATGGAGTTGGTCGGGGAAGACCTCAGAAGAAGCAGAGGGAAGCCAAAGGGGACATTCTTGGGGGGATTAGTCCCCCCTCGAGGTGTTGGTGGAGTTGGTCAGGGAAGACCAGGCCAGTGTTTCTCACACAGTAGTTGGGAGCGTTCTGAAATATTTCTTGAATAATCAACACACTGAGGAGTCACAGGTGTCTCCACAGTGTCGCGAGGACATTAATCATATCCAGACATGAAGATAGAAGTATAATGCGATTCTTCTTGGATGATAAACACGCTGAGGAGTCACCGGTGTGGGTGGGCCTCGCCTCACAGCGGCCATATCCCAGCAAGATCAGCCCCAAAAAGGGAGGCGGGGAGGGGCTCAGCGTGCCAGAAGTCCACTTCCAATGAAGGGGACAATAGATCATGAGGAAAACAAACAGAATGTGTAAATACCTTCAAAGCATCCTCAAAGCGAGAGAGAGCGCAGAGACACAGCTGAATTAAGGGACCCTAGCGACGGGGAAGGCCCAAAGCAGCCCCGTTGGGTGCTGGAGGCAAACTGGTCCTTCTCCGCCCAGTGCCAAAAACATAAAATAACCAAAGGGGGGGGGGCAGAGTAGGCCCCGGGAACAAAGGGGAAAAAAACCTTTCAGCAACCTGTCGCTGCTCTGATGCTGCTCCAGCCAACTGCTCCTGCTGTTACCACTGAGCAATGCCTGCACGTGTGCCGGGCAGCCCCGCCTAGCCGGGGGGAGGAGGCCGGCCCTAGACAATCAGGTGGTTGAGCAGTGTGGACCCTCTGATTGGCCAGCCGGCCCGGCCATCCGTAGGAAAGGTAATACCCGCTCAAGAAGCCCCCTTGAAACCCAAGATGGCGCATTTTCCAGCACCCGGCCAAACAGCCATATGGCAGTGTGAGTGACTAAAGCAGACCTGCACAACATGTGTTCCTCCACTGGCTGGATGTGGCCCTCAAAGGGCTTCCCTGGGACTTGCAGAAGGGGCTGGGCTTACCCTCACTGCTAGGCCTTTCCTTGCCCGCCTTTAGCCCCTGGAGCCTCTCCACACAAGGCCCTGACCTTCCTCTTGGGATGAACTGACGAGGAGGGCCATTATTTCAAATCTCCCCCCCCCCCCAAGAACCACCACAGGCACCCCCTGCATGTGTTTCCTCATCCACTTCCGGCTCAGGTCTCTTTTCGGTTGTAGGGGAAGCTGGTGATACATCCATGCATGCCGCTCGCAAACGCCTGGGCATCCAACACGATCATGGTGTCTGGCTGTGAAAAAAAAAGTAGTCTACAGAAGGAAGGAGCGTATTGTCCAGACCTTCTGTTACAACTGGGAGAGCTCCAAGACACGATTCATGGTGGACGCCGCCACCAGTCCAGTAGACCAGTCAATAGTAATCGGCGGCTACAACAGGTGGGTCGAAGCCAGAACAGGGGGTGTGTGGGGGGAGTGGGGTTCTGTGCTGGAGCGGAAGACTCCCCCTCGTTGCTAACTTTCCCATCCCCTCTCCCCAGGCTGCGAGTGGTGAATTGGAGCCCCCGCCGGCAGGCCTGGGAGGATGCCATGCCCAAAGATATCCCCCACGTCTACAACATCACTGCTTTGGCTTGAAAACCGGACGGCTCCCAGTTCTTTGTGGTTCGTGTTGCCACTCCATCAAGGCCGAGGAGGAGGAGGAACGGGCTTGGCCTCATGTAAGCCTCCCCGAGTCCCTTCTGGGAGATGGTGGTGGGGTATAAAGTTTAATAATAAAAATATCTTAAAACATATGCCAACCAGGTTTCATAACGCAAGACTACATGTGAGTTGATTACCTTGGGGCTCGGATGTCGTTAATGGATACATGCTGACAAAACTATGTTGTTGTTTTTTACAGGATGGCTCCCAAGAAGAATGTAGGCAGCCCCAAATGGAAGGGCCCTGCCGAGAAGACAGCACCAAAGCGTCCCCCTCCCTTCACCTGCCTCATCCTCGTAGGAGAAAGGGCATTTAGGCCGAAGATCTTAACGCTCTTACACAGACCTCGACATTTCACGGCCCACGGGCCGCATGTGGCCTGCCGACCAATTCTGAACGGCCCGCGTAAGGCTAATAGGAATTAGGAAAGGAGGCCTATTTCCATTGGTGGATCCCGGGAAGGAACGCCCTCCCTCTCATCGTGGCAGAAGAAGGGCGGAGGAAAGGCTTTGTTCAGGGCAGATTCTGTTCCTGTCTCTCTCTCTGCAGCTCCAGATGAATTCCCACGAAGCCCCACCTCTGAGGGTCTCCTGCCCGTGGTCACCATGTTTGTTGAGGGAGAAAGTCCAGCGAGAGGAGGAGGAAGTTTCCTAGAGAGGCAAGGATCAGGAGAGGAGAGGCCAGGCGACGCCTTTCCCTGTGACTTCACTTTCGGAGACGGAGGTGGGAAAGTGGAGGCCTTCCGGGAAGAGCGCAAGAGGAAGTTTGAGGCAGAGGTAAACGGGACATTGACACTGACATTGCGGATCTCATGGACGCCAGGAACAAAGTGCCCACGACCAACGTAAACGAAACCAGCAACCGTTCTCATACTGTGTTCATGATTGTGTTCACGCAAAAGCATGATCCCGAAACCGACCTGTGTCCACCGAGAAGGTGAGCAAGATCAGCCTTGTGGACCTGGCAGGGAGCGAAAGGGCCGACTTGACTGGTGCAAAAGGGAACCAATTAATGGCTGTACCATCAGGATTATTTTCTTAAAGAGTAACGGTTGTATTCAAGAGGGTCTCGCAACTCACATGATGCTCAGTATCCCCAAGACTGTCTTGCTTTAGTCGTTCTTGTGTTTGAGCACTACAGCTGTTTGTCCCTTGAGGGCTTCCTGAAAAGTCACACTTTGACAGTTTCTGAACACAAACTCTTCATGGGCCTTGTATTGAGGTGATAATTTTAATTACAGGTTAAATGTAATTTTATATATCTGTTAAATGTTAAAGGTAACATAGGCCATAACAGGGTAATATTAAAGACCACCCTCTGCATGGAGATTGAGTTACCATGGTGACGGTGGGCGGAGCCAGCCACAAGGCTAGCTTGGAATGCTGAAGAGCTTTGAATTTGTTCAGTTCGTTTTGGCGGTTGGTGGGATAGCCAGCCGTCGGTTAGAGCTGCAAGTGTGCAGTGCAGAACTCTGTGTTTAGGGAAACCCAAGTGTGGGACAAGTTTAGTCCTAGTTAGGGTTGAGAGTAACCCGGTAGTAAGCAGTTAAGTAGTAGAACTGCTGGTGCCCGTGTGGCTGTGTCAGGGGAAGTTATATCCCAGTGTCAGGGAAGTTTACCCCAGTGTTATATTGTTTGAAATCTTCAAGTCTGTACCTCTTTGTAGTCTAAAACCAACTAAGCATTGAACCCGTTTGTGAAAATAAAATGTTTGATGTTTCTTCATGAAACTCTCTCTGTCATATCATTTCAACATAGAAGCATCAAGATAAACCCTCACATCGGTAGCCAGAGAATTAATATGGTGGCAGCGTAATTGGAAATAGATCCTCTCAGTGGGACGCACGCTTTAGGCTGTGTCTCCACGAAGTGGCCAGGGATCAGTTTAAATCTACAAGAGGTTTGGACGCTAGCTTTTAGGCGGCGTAAGCAAATCTTTTCAGGCCTCCTGCAGGCCTCTGGCGTATGCACAATGGGCTGGAATGATTTGCTGACAGAATCCTCCAAGCGATTAGGGCAATGGTTCAAACTTGGTGCTACCAAGGGAGACTCTATCAGTTTCCGCCTTACTCTTTTGTGAGGAGGCACTGCATTTTCCACCTCATGTTGCATATGTGACTGGATTTTGTCTGATGAAGTAGCCAATGGTCTACAGCAAGGAGTATTTAGATAGCTCACAAGTTCTGGAAATGTCATGAAAGCAGACATCATTGGCTGGTCATTTTTAGTTCTTCCTCAGTCATCTGTTCAGCCCAAACTACAGCTTTCCCTCTGTGAATTAGCTGTTCACATTTCCTGAAGTCATCCTCGATTACATCATTTGCTAATCCTGCATTTTTCAAAGCAACATACTGCTTTCTTAGAACAGGCAGTGCAGTACTTAAGTATTTTTTCTGTCTGTTTATATTGCTGTTCTTGTATGGATGCTAGAGTTCCCATGTAGTTAACTTCTAACTTCAAATGGCGGCAATGCAGATCTTTTGTGGCCAGTTGCTGGAGATTTATAGCGATATGGCAGAACAGGACCACAAGGTTTACCAGAAGTTTAAACAACAGGTCCAACAGAAGCTTCAGTTGACGCCAGAACATTACAGAGTTAAGTTTAGGTCCTTGAAAAAGGAGAAAACCAAAAGTTTCTGTCAGCTAGCATCAAAGCAAAGCCAGTATTTTGATAGTTGGTTAAAAGGTGCTCAAATTACCAGTTTTCAGCAACTTAGGGATCTGATGATCCTGGAACAATTTTACCAAAATGTTCCCTCAGAGTATAAATGGTTGGTTCAGGAGAGGGATCCTGGGACACCCAGTCAAGCCGCTCTTATGGTGGATAAGATGGTGACATTGAGAGAGGGAGTTTGTAGGGCTGAAGGCTACAAACCAGTGGAAAAACCTTCTTTTAGGAAACCATTCAAAGCTTTGCCACAGTATCAAGAGGCTAAAAATGCTGCAGGAGAGTACGCTCGTTACAGAAGGCCTGAGGAGAAAAATTACCTCAGAGATGGCTCCCTCAGTAGTGGAAATCGTCCAAGCTTTGATATGGCTAAGAGAATGTGCTTTTCATGCGGCAGGTTCGGACATGTAAAAGCACAATGTTATCTACATAGTAAGGAAAAATCTTCCTTATGTATAACTCCAATATTAGAAAAGAGTTCTGAGAAGAGGCTTGAGTCTAATATAGGAAAGAGTTCTTCGGAACCAATGCAAGTACATAATTCCTCAGAAAAACAATGCCTTTTTGTTATGTTGGACACAGATAGAGATGATTACTTTGAACCACTCCAAGTAGATCAAAACGAAATATTAGGATGGAGGGACACCGGATCGGAGGTTTGTGTGATTCGCCCTGAACATGTGCCAGAGGCATTCCGAAAACCTGTGTCTCAGCTTAGACTAAAAGGAGTAGGGGCAGTGTTGTCCGACGTTGTGTCTTTGCCAATTCAATATAAAAATTGGAAAGGATTTTGGGATTTTGCAATATATGATGACATTCCTTTTGATTGTTTGTTGGGGAATGATCTTGTAAGGAAGATCAAGTATTTAACAAGAGATGATCAGTTAACCGAAGATCCAGTTAAACAGCAAGATGTTTCTTGTTTACCAGTTGATATTATCCCTGAAGAAAATCCTGAGACAAGTTCAAATATAATAGTTAGTTAAAACAGGAGCAGGGGAAGGGGATATTGTTAATGAGCAAAAGGCAGATGAAACACTGAGATCTTTGTTTACTGCGGCTCAGGATGAGACGAAAGTCTTGTCAAAAGAAAATCCTTCGAGATTTGTAGTTAAAGGACGAGTGTTGTATAGAGAGACCATGTGTGTAAAGTCTCCAGGAGAAACTAGTTCCTGTACACAAATAGTTGTGCCCCAAGCTTATAGGGAACAACTTATGAATTTGGCACACGCAAGCACACAAGGTGGCCATATGGGAATTCGGCGCACTACACAGCGCATCACCAGAAATTTCTTTTGGCCCAATATGTATCAGCACATTAAAAATTTTTGTCAATCGTGTGATACATGTCAGCGTGTCGGAACAGGGAAAGACAAGACCAAGGTTCCCCTAGTTCCTATGCCACTAATTGGAGAACCATTTTATCGCGTGGGGATCGATATTGTGGGACCCTTACCAAAGGCAAGTCGTAGAGGACGTCGATATATCCTTACTTTGATGGACTATGCCACAAGATACCCAGAAGCAGTGGCGTTGACTAATATTGATACAACCACAGTGGCAAACGCCTTGTTGTCTATATGGGGAAGAACAGGATATCCCAAAGAACTGGTTTCAGATTTGGGAACCCAGTTTACGTCAAGACTGATGGAAAGACTGTTGGAGATGTGTGGAGTTAAACATCTGACATCATCCGCTTACCATCCACAAACTAATGGTCTTGTGGAAAACCTAAATAAGACCTTAGTAAGAATGATCAAGGCGTACACTCAACAACATCCAGCCGATTGGGATGAGAAACTACAGCAACTCCTGTTTGCATGCAGAGAGACTCCACAAGGCAGTACAGGATACAGCCCTTTCGAGTTACTCTTTGGAAGGAAGGCGAGAGGTCCGCTTGATCTAGTGAGAGAGCACTGGGAGACTTCCTCGGTTGCAGAGCCAGTTCCAGTGAGTCGGTATCTACAGAATCTACGGGAGACGATGGAGTTGGCACGAGTTATCGCTCAAGACAACCTTGCAGCAGCACAGCAGAAACAGAAGACCTGGTATGATCAATCAGCCCGGGAGAGATCCTTCGACGTTGGTGATAAAGTACTATATTTGATCCCGGAAAGAGTCAACAAACTTCAATTGAAATGGACAGGGCCATGGACAGTTGTTAAGCGTTCCAGCAGAGTTAACTACTTGATACAAGAATTACAATCAGGACTGGAAAAACTGGTGCATGTTAACTTGCTTAAACCTTATGTTAAAAGATCAGTAGATGTATGTATAGTAGTTAATGAAGGAGTAAATGGATCGTTTCATTTCTGGGAAGGGAATAGGAAGGCTGACAAGAGTATGAGTCAGGTAAAACTTGATGAAGGGTTGACTTGCAAACAGCAGGAGCAACTTAGAGAACTGCTCCATAAGTATAAAAATTTGTTTTCGGATTTACCAGGAAGGGTAGAAGGAGTGCAACATCAAATTATGACAGGAGACGCCTTACCCATTGCGTCTACTCCCTATCGAGTCACAGGGAAACTCGTAGAGTGTGTTGAAAGAGAAGTTCAGGAAATGCTGGATATGGGGATTATAGAACCATCCAGTAGTCCTTGGGCATCACCCATCGTGTTAGTTCAAAAACCAGACAACACAATAAGGTTTTGTGTTGATTATAGACGGTTAAACGAGGTGACGCAAACCGACACATACCCTATGCCAAGGTTAGACGACCTGTTAGAAAGAATGGGGAGAGCCAATTACATCAGTAGCCTAGATCTCACCAAGGGTTTTTGGCAGATACCAATGGATCCCAAAGACCGGGAGAAAACGGCCTTTAGAACCCATAAAGGGTTACATCAGTTCAATGTCTTACCATTTGGACTTAAAAACAGCCCAGCCACTTTCCAACGATTGGTAGATAAGATACTCAGGGGTATGAGTAACTTCTGTGTAGCATACATGGACGACATAGGTGTATTTAGCAATACCTGGGAAGAACACCTACAACATTTAGACCAGGTGCTGTTTCGACTGAAAGAAGCAGGGTTAACAGTGAAAGCACCCAAGTGTTGTTTAGGGAATCGAATGTCCAAGTACCTAGGACACATGGTGGGAAGTGGTATGATTGGTCCAGAACCTACTAAGGTGGAGGCGATACACAAGTGGCCGATACCCAAAACCAAAAAACAGGTTAGGTCCTTTTTGGGATTAGCCAGTTATTATCGGTTTATCCCAAATTTTAGCGAATTGGCGACTCCATTGACAGGCTTAACCAAGAAGGCATGTCCAAATGTTATAGTGTGGACACCACAATGCCAGGAGTCAATGGACAATTTTAAACAGACGATAACATCACAGTCAGTGTTGAGAGCTCCGGATTTTGATCGTCCATTTACCTTAGCTTGCGACGCTCGCTAAGGTCTGGGAGCGGTTTTAAGTCAAGCTGACAAGGATGGGGAAAAGCATCCTGTAATGTTTTTAAGTAAAAAGCTGTTGCCGAGAAAGTAGTCTTTCTACCATCGAGAAAGAATGCCTCGCCATAGTGTGGTCGATTCAAAAACTGAGGCCATATCTGTGGGGCAGAAAGTTTATTTTGCAGACGGATCAGGCGCCATTAAAATGGCTGAGTAATGTTAAGGGTACTAATAACAAACTCTTAAGATGGAGTTTGCTCTTGCAAGACTACAATTTTGAGGTAGTGCATGTGAAAGGCAAATCAAATGTGGTAGCTGACTCTTTATCGAGAGTTACTTGAATTCAGGTTACAAGATGGATATGGTTTGTATATAGTTGTGTAAGTATGAATGTAGATGTGAAATGTATAAGTTTATATAATGTCTTGCTAACGGCATTATTTTTAATTCACTCTGGACAGAGAGAATTAAAAATAATTTCGGGAGGAAGGAAGGTATGTAATGATGTCGATTATTGGTGTGTAAATGTTGTATAACATATGCTAAATGTCTATTGTTTTGTGTAGTTCAAAGGAATATCCTATGAATTGTTGATGTGGGTGAGACAGAAGGGAGGCTTGGCAGAAGCTCTGAAGAGCTGTCGCCATAGCAACCAGGGCCAGAGCCTTTTAGAATGTTCAAGGTATGAATTTTACAGTTGGTAAAGAGCGGTTGGAAGCCAACTGCCATGAGAGGGGGGAGGAGTTTGTTTTGAGTTAGTTGGTCTTAAGGACTGTAAGAGAACAGTTCAGTCGTTAGTTAGTCTTAAGGTCTGCAAGAGAGCAGTCCAGTTTTATGGGTGTAGAGACCCTAGTTAAAGATGGAAGAGTCCAGAGGTCTATAGAGGGTTAGTGGGAACCCTATAGTATAACCCCAGTTGTGTTTTGTGTAACAGAATAAGTTTGTGCCTCTGAGGAAGTATAAAACCAATCAAGATTTGTACCCATTTGTGTCATAATAAATTATTTACATCTTAAAAGAAAAACACTTCTGTTAGTTCTTTTATTGGTGGTGGCCCTCAAGGTCAGTGGTCAGACAGACAAATGGCGGCAGTGTGGTCAAGTGGTTACTGAGAAAATTAAAGTCTCTGCAATTCAATGGTTAGTGGGGGAGATAGTCTACCCTGCCATAAGACAGAAGTTGCTGAGGTAACTTCGAGGCCCCCTTGCATTTAGGGTTAGCGGTTTGGATTCTGAAAGATTGTCCAGTCTGGGGCCGGTCAACAAGGGGTTGTCACACCCTACATTATGGAACTCGCTACCACCAGCGGTCAGACAGAAAATAGAGTGGCCTGCCACTTGAAACATCAGCAGGAATGGGCAACGCAGAAATTCCCAGGTGTGCGCCAGAGGGTCCAGCAGAATGTGATAAACAATACAGTACTCCCTCCCATATCTCAACGCAATTTTCTCAGGGCAACAAAGACAGCAACTGCCCAGCGCCAAAGGATACCTTGATTTGACACAGTCTACCTCTGTAGAACGTGTCTATGTGCCGCTCGCAATTGCCTGGGCGTCCAACATGATCCTGGTGTCTGGCTGTGAAAAGACAATTGTAGTCTATGGGAGGAAGGGGCGCATCGTCCAGACCTTCTGTTACAATGGGGAGAGCTCCAAAACGGGATTCATGGTGGCCACCGCCAACCCAGTAGGCCAGTCGGTGGACATCAGTGGCTACAACAGGTGGGTCGAAGCCAGAACAGGGGGGATGTGGGGGAGGGGAGTTCTGTGCTGCAGAGGGAGACCCCCCCCTCCCTGCTAAGTTTCCCCTCCCCTCTCCTTCCTGCCTGTGTTGAAGTGATTAATTGTGTTGTGTAGGAGATATAGATATGGGTATATTGAGAATTGGAGGGAAAATAAGTGCTGATATTAAAAGCAGTGCCACAGAGAGAGAGAGAGCAGGTTGTCATGACAACATAGCTCTGAAGCTGCAAGGGGAGGAGTCAGAATGTATCTAACAAGGCGAAGGAGGAAAAGTTAGTCAGTCTGGAATAGGAGCTCAAAGTATGAAGAGCTCAAGTTTGAGTCAAGAAAGAGAGCTCAGTGTGTAGGGAGCTCTGAGAGATTGTTAAGAGGTTTTAAGACAGGAATTATAGCTCAAAATAAGGAGCTCAAGTAAAGAGTTAATAGTCTAGAGAGAGACGAACTCTAAGTGAGGAAAGAGAGCTCAAGGTGCAAGGAGCTCAGGAAGACAGATTAGAGTTTCAGACAGGAATCAGACCTTAAGGCATGAATAGAGCCAGTAAAGAAGTGTATAGTTAGAGAGAGAAGTTAGAAGAGAGGTTTACAATAACCACCTCAGAGAGAGAGAGAGAGTAAGGGTTAGACAGGAGACTTGGAGATATACAGCCAATTGAGCTGGGGAAAATACAATAGCGTTTCTATTGTGACTTTGGATATACTTTAAATAGTTTTAAGCAACCTTATTAAGCTGTGCCTCTGCGGAAGAAGTATATAAAACTAAGCTATGTACAACAATAAATTGTTAACTGTTTATTCATCAAAACAAACCTCTCTGCGTCAGTGATTTAGAGTCAAGCCTCATTTTAAAACATATTCCTGTCAGAGAAGAGCTCACAATTACCAAGAGAGTTTCCCTCACCAAAAGGAGGCTTTCACCTACATCTCTCTCATGAAATAGTGGCTGATTTAAAATAGAGTCTTCTCTTTACTCTTTATAAGTCTGGTGGTCAAGAAAGACAAATGGTGGCAGCGAATACAAGTTAACCTCGAATCTCCACAAATGGTGGGATCCGTAAAAGAGGGTCCACCCTGTCCAGCCGGTTGATTTGATGTGCCTCGCCACACTGCCACTACCCCAGGCTGCGAGTAGTGAATTGGGAGCCCCCGCCGGCAGGCCTGGGAGGATGCCATGCCCAAAGATATCCCCACGCCTTCAACATCACTGCTTTCGCTTGGAAACCGGGCGGCTCCCGGCTCTGCGTGGTTTGTGTTGCCCACTCCATCATGGCTCTCCCCTTTAACAGGGCGCCCAATATGGAAGAGTTGAGAAGTTTGACATCTACCTACGGAGGAGAAACTAAAAGAGCTTTGAGATAATACATGTGGCCCAGCCTGCTATAAATCCTAAATGAAAGAATGGTAATTACTCCTTAAGGAAACAAGGTGGGTGAGGTTCAACCATCAGTGTAACAACACCAATTATACTTCACTTGCAACATATACTGCAAAAAGCATTATTTATAAATATTATCTGGTATGCATATGAGCAGTATTTAGGCAATATCACCGCTTTGGCTTGGAAAACGGATGGCTCTGCGTGGTTCGTGTTGCCCACTCCATCGTGGCCAAGGAGGAGAAGGAATGGGGTGGGCTTGGGGCGTAGGTGGGGCCGAATGGGCGCCTCCTGCTCTCCCCTTTAACAGGGCACCCAATACGGCAGACTGGAGGTTTTTGACTTCTGCCTTCGGAGGAGAAACTACAAGAGTAACAACAAGAGAAGAGTGCAGGGACAGGCAAAGAACAGCTTCAAAACGGCGGCGCCTCCATTTTCTCTCTTTTGAGGAATGCTGGTCCATTTAACAGGCGGTAGCTGTTTAGGCTGCAGTTCCATCATCCCCACCACTTCCTTCAGGCTTCGAAGGAGCAGCCTCGCCGAGGTCAGCAAGTGGGGAGCCGCTTTTTTTCAGTGGCTCATCTACATTGATGGGCTCGCTGAAAACTTCCGGTCACCGAAGACAGCACTCAGCTTGGCTTCGAAGCGCTGCCAAACAATGACTGGAAATCTCCTTTGTCCCCTGGCATACCTTCTGCAAAGACCACGAAACCCTCATCTGTATTGGAACCTCAAGTATTTGGACCAAGTTAAGCAAAATAAAGACCCTTGTTGTGTAATGTTCGTCTGGAGCAGTCTCGGTTGTTGGGATCCCCAAAGCTTCTAAGTAAGGCGCCTGCAGTTCGTTCCCCAGGCCAGGGAAAGGAGCACATCCAAGATTTTGCCCCAAAGCGCCTGCGCGTGACGGCACAAGAGGAACTAGGCAGGGCTGCCCTCTGTCCCCGCTATCATTTATCCTAATTATGGAGACTTTAGTTAGGAGATATTAATGAAGATAAAGAATTGGAAGGGCTTCAAATATTAAAACAGAAATACAAACTAAAGGTCTACGCAGACGACGTTGTCTGTATCATAGAAATCCCCTTAAAAACATCCAAAAGTGGCTAAAAAAGATAGAAATCTTCGATAATCTTGCTGGCTTTAAATTAAATAAGCAAAAAACTAAATTAATAACAAAACGTCTAGACAACAAGGCTAAAGAGGTTTCTTCAATAGGAATCTGGATTAAAAATTGAAAATAAAATAAAATATTTTCAGGGATTATAGTAACTCCTAGTAATGCAAAATTATAAAAAAAACATGGAAAAATATTCAAATAGATCAGGAAAAAAGGAAATGTCAAAATCTCTCGCTTTTAGGGCCATGATAAAAATGACTGTTCGTACTAAACTATTGTTCCTCTTTCAAACAATACCTGTAATTAGAAGTGAGCGTCTATTCAAAAAAGATGGACAAATACGCAGCTTGGGGGGGGTGCCCCTGGAGCTGAGGGACGTGGACAGTGTCATAACTGGCACAATAGTACTCTCTCAAGGCCCTGGGTGGGCGGGGAGGCATCCTACCCCCCATGCCGCC
The DNA here is from genome assembly GCA_030556195.1 of Anolis apletophallus. Lineage (NCBI taxonomy): Eukaryota > Metazoa > Chordata > Lepidosauria > Squamata > Anolidae > Anolis > Anolis apletophallus. The sequence goes on along the minus strand of JARBWK010000009.1, from coordinate 139,922,472 downwards.
TAGGACTTATGGATCCTGATAGACCTGGGGTTCCCCTGGATAACCCTCTAGTTGAGCCGCAGGGCTTGACCAGAGGAATCCGCCTTGGCGTTGGCCACCGCCTCCCCTGGACGTATGGGCCCCAATGAAAATAGAGAAGGCTGCAGGGCATGACTCGACCTTGTAATGGGATGTGCAGATCCTCTTTGAGAGTTGATGTAAGCCGCTGGGGGCTGGTGTCCTGTACGTCTGCAGGGTGAGGAGACCTGACCTCTCGGCAGGGGTAGGAATGCTGAGCAGGGAGACCGATGAACTAACTAAACATGGAGATGCGCCGTTAGACAGGATCACGCAAAACAGAAGATTGAAGCCTAGTCAACGACTGGAGTAGGGAATGCGTCCGCAGCGGAAGCATGCCCATGCAGAAATGGCTTCACATGGTACTGCTTGCTTATTGCATACGGGAAACAACCAATAGGAGCCCGGGAGACAATGAAGTAGTCTAAAATGTACCAAACAGGGAGAATCGGCCCGCTACTGGAACATGTGGTAGCCAAGTTTCATACTGTGGAGAATGCTTGAGAAATATTATTATTGGGCTGGAATGTAGCAAATCAGGCGGGATTATTGTAGATATCCAGACAAAGCCGTGAGCCAGACAAGCTAAGCTGACTGCACAAGACTCCCTCCCACTCCAATGGGAAGCTAACCCACCTGGGGGGATCCTTCCCCCTAATCCTGTACACACTGGTCTCAAGAAGGGCTTAGGAAGGGGGGTGGTCATACCCATCTATGCCTGGCACAGTCTCCACCCTATTGTTAATGTAGGAATGAAATCTCTATTGGAAACGAAAAACCTCATAACTATAGGAATTATGTCCTGTGCTGGCCATGAGGCTGACTCCGCTCTCTGTTAGTTCTCCGTTGACTTCCCTGGAAACTACCCTAGTAGAATGTGGGGGGAATGACATGGGGGGAGCACTGACCCGCCAAACCCTCCCAGCACTGAAGAGAGGTGAACCCGGGACAAAAAGGCCTGCATGTGGTGCAGGAGCAACGCTCCAAGCCGGAAGGGCACCCAGTGAAGCAAAGGAGGTAGGAAGCGAGGAGGGGGAGGCGGCCCAGCTGGGCACCAGGCCCAAAAAGCCCAGCGCCCCCATCCCCCCAGGGCACCCCGCCAGGCACAGAACAGGGGGGCGCAGGGGGAGGGCCGACTCCCTCCCTCGCCCGAACCGGGAGCCCCGGGCGAAGGCCGGGAGCAGGCCGAGGAGCATGGGGCAGGCCCGGGAGGCAGAGGGGCCCATTTAGGCCGGATATATCATGCAGCACCCCCCATCCCCCTCCTTTTTCTACATCCTTAACGCCAATGTTTAAACGGCAGACCCTGAACAGTCACTTTGACGTGTATGTGCTATTCCCCACCCCTCTCTTTACCCCATCCCCGATACTATCTGATATGTGTGGGATTATCCTATGTATGTAACATTGACTCATATTGCACTGTATACTTGGATTTAATGCCCTATATGACTGTATATTGAGATATATGATATTCAAGGGCTGACTTATATTACCTGACTTGGAACTATCTCATGTAATTACATATGGTATTGTATTTGTGTGCTGTACTGGGTTCGTTACTCAGTTCTATTCCTTTCTAATAGAGTATATTTTGTATTACTTGGACTCATTGTTCTCTGTATTTAGACTTTTGTCTATTCTTCAGTGTGTTCATCTCTCTTCAATGCCAGCCGAGTAGTCCAAGGTTCAGCTATCCAACACATGACACAACAACCAATGAAAAATGAACTGGACACAGCTCCCACTCTGGAAGAGACCCTTGAGGCCATACAGCAGACGAAAAATGGCAAGGCAGCCGGGATCGATGGAATCCCACCAGAATGCTACATCAGAGGCTGTGGATCAGTGGTTCTCACCCTTTGACGCAGTTGAATAGAACACAAGACAAGTGGATCCAGGGCAAGCCTCATACCACCTCAGGGTAAGTGGTTAGAAATAGTGGTAAGTCATTTCCTAACTTTGATTCACCTATACCAGGCCTGTCCAACAGGCGACCCGCGGGCCGTACACGGCCCCCCAGCCCCTTGGACACGGCCCCCCTACCCTCCTAGAATTTTTTTTTGATAAAAATTTCGGAAAAATTGGGGGGGGGGCTGCTCGCGAGGGGGGGGGAGCCAATAGGCGCTTGCTCGCACGCATGGGCCGACCAATGAGGATGCAGCGTGGGCAGGCGGCGGCGTGAGGAAAGCGGAAGGCTGTGGTGAAAGAAAATGGCGCCGAGCTCGAAAACGGAGCAGGGCGCCGCCGCCGCCTCCTCCTCCTCGGGAGGGAAGAGGGGCTCGGCGGAGTCCGAACGAAGGAGGGGAGGGAGGCTGGGGCCGGTTCGATCTATCCATGCGCACACAAGCAAAAGCCCCAAAAGGAGGAGGCAGCTGCGCAGGCCTGCACAGCTGCCTCCTCCTTTTGGGGCGTAGCCGGGGGAGGGGGGCAGAGCCGGGGGCGGAGGCAGGCCCTTTGGCCCCCCAGGTCATCAGAGACCGGAATTCCAGCCCTTGGGCCGGTAGAAGTTGGACAGCCCTGTGCTACAGAATGCTGGACTAGATGGGCTGAGGTCCGATTCAGCATGGCTCTTCTTATGTTCTTAAAATAGGACCAATATGGGAGAATGGCGTTTTCCGCGGCGACACAACCGCCGTTCGTTTGAAGCAGCATTTGGCGATTATTCGCCTCTGGCAACTCCCCCGTTATCTCCCCCTCACACACCACAGCTCTCCAATTCTGAAGTACCCATCTTTTCTCACGAGCCCTGCCGCATATGTCGAGTGGTAAGAGCCACCCGGAGAAGCCCGAGAAAAACATTACACACCGTATGTGAATGTGTCAACCAAGTGATGAGAGTCTGCAGGTGCAAAAAGACCGTGACACGTTTAGAACACGTTCAGCAGTTAAGATAACCGCAATACAACCGTCAAGAGATGGCCCCGGAGGAACAACAATAAAATAAGTATTGGCAGTGAGTGTCCTTTGCGGACTGCAGAATACGGTGGGGTGTGTTTCTGTTCCAAGCAACAAAAAATCAATGTGGGAGATCACTTTCACAATATCATTTCAATTTTATTTCATCTTCATTCTTTTCAAATTATAAGTGGATGGTGGATTGTAGATCCATATGGCATCAAAACACTGGTGTTTTCCTTCACAAAATTATAATCCATAAGGTAACATGTCATCAAATATAATCCGGATTACACTCAATGTCGGGTCGAAGCCTTCCGTTTCGCCGTTTCCGGCTTCTTCGGGACCTGCCACATACTATCTACTGTCCAATCCACTGGTCCAATATCCAAAGTATTCAGTCATAGCATATATGTATGTGGACGCAGCCACTTTCCCATGCGGTCGGACCTCATGGTTGCATTTTAAATTATAGACATATTTAGACTGAGATGCATGGGGACACTTAGCCGTAATGAGTCGTGCTTCCCAGGTGAGGAAAGAGACATAAATCTGAACATTTCCGTTTGGATTTTTTTTTACTATTTTACTGGATTTTTCGAGAGTTGCCTCCCCCCCCTCCCCCAAAGGAACAGTTTATAACAGCTTCATGACATCCATAGTTAACTGGAAGCAAGTTTCACTCGGTGAAATTTCACAAAGGTTTGGAGAACAAGCTCTATGAGGAGCGGCTTGAAGAGCTGGGCATGTTTAGCCTGAAGAAAAGGCTGAGAGAAGATGTGATAGCCATGTATAAATATGTGAGAGGAAGTCATATCTATGTTGTGTTCATCGAAACAGGCCCAGGTTTATACACTGAGACCCTTCGGCCCCCCAAGTCATCAGTAACGGGAATTCCGGCCACAGGTCCGATAGAAGTTGGACAGCCCTGACCTATACAGAGAAATTCAATAAGAGGTAAAGGTTTGTGTGTGGTCAAACATTAAAAACTAAGAAGATTGTAGCCAAAATATTTGACTGTTTCATTTCTTGTCTTTAAGACAGTGGTGGGATCCAAAGCAGCTCATAATATAATTAAAAAACAGATTTGGCTAAGACCCAAGGCAAATAAACATGGCCATTTGTGAATCTTAATATTCCCCCTGCCACACATACACTCATTTTATTTAATGTGTGGAAAGCAAGTTGCATCTTTAAAAAATGCACACCAAATAACATTCGCCAGATGGGAGAGGGAGTACTTTTATCTGGTGTGCATTTTAAGAGATCCAATCCAAGCTTGGAATCAGGGAGATCATGCACTTCGTGCTAAATTCCACAAGCTCCTTGTGTGTTGCTGTGAAAAAGGTGAACTGCCATCAGATCTCCGAGATGCGGTTATCATCACCCTGTATGAGAAAAAAGGAACAAAATCCGATTGCTCAAACTATCGAGGTATAACACTGCTCTCCATTGCTGGAAAAATCCTTGAAAGGATATTCCTGAACAGATTAGTTCCGGCTATTGCAAGAGAACTTCTCCCTAAAAGCCAATGCGGCTTCAGAGCTAACAGGAGCACCACAGATATGGTTTTTGCCCTTAGACAACTGCAAGAGAAATGTAGAGAGCAGAACAAAGGACTCTATTGTAACATTTGTCGACCTCACCAAAGCCTTCGACACTGAGTAGAAAAGGTCTGTGGCAGATTCTGGAAGGACCAGAATGTCCCCCCAAATTCCTCAAAATGATTATCCTGTTACATGAAGGCCAGCGCGGTCAAGTCAGATACAGCGATGCTCTCTCAGAGCCCTTTCTAATAATTGACCGGCCCGCATAAGGCTAATATCGTCCACGCTCTGGTCACATCCCGAATAGATTACTGCAACGCACTCTACGTGGGGCTGCCTTTGAAGACAGTTCGGAAGCTACAACTAGTCCAACGGGCAGCAGCCAGATTACTAACCAGAGCTACATACAGGGAGCATACCACCCCCCTGTTGTGTCAGCTCCATTGGCTGCCTGTCCAATTCCGAGCTCAATTCAAAGTGCTGGTTTTGACCTTTAAAGCTCTATACGGTTCTGGCCCAGCTTACTTGTCCGAACGCATCGGCCTCTATGTCCCACCTCGTAATTTAAGATCATCCGGGGGGGCCCTGCTCTCGCTCCCGCCAACTTCTCAAATGCGGTTGGCGGGGACGAGAGGGAGGGCCTTCTCGGTGGTGGCCCCCCGTCTGTGGAACACACTCCCTATTGATATTCGATCAGCTTCATCCCTCCTAACATTCAGAAAAAGAGTGAAATCCTGGCTTTGGGACCAAGTGTTTGCACCCTAGCACGACACGGCACTTTAGACTGGTCAGTTGGCAAATTGGTGGTTAAGATCTAAGACTTTGGATGGAACATTGTTTTAATGGTGATGAATGTACATGATGTTTTTAATATTAACTGTATTTTAATGTATTGAATTCTAGGTGTATTTTAATGTATTTTAATTTTAACTGTTGTTTACTATGTATTGTGTGGCATCAAATTGTTGCCGTCTGTTAGGCCGCACTGAGTCCCTCCTCGGGGGTTGAGAAGTAGCAGGGTATAAACACTGGAAATAAATAAATAAATAATAGGAATTAGGAAAGGAGGCCTATTTCCATTGGTGGATCCCGGGAAGGAACGCCCTCCCTCCCTCTCATTGTGGCAGAAGGATTGAGGAAAGGCTTCGTTCACAGCAGATTCTGTTGCTATCCCTCTCTGCGACTCCAGAAGGAACTCCCACAAAGAAGCCCCGCCTCCTGCCCATGGCCACCATGTTTGTTGAGGGCGAAAGTCCAGCAAGAGGAGGAGAAAGTTTCCTAGAGAGGCAAGGGAGGATCAGGAGAGGAGAGGCCGGGCGAGGCCTTTCCCTGAGACCTCACTTTCGGAAACGGAGGCGGGAAAGAGGAGGCCTTCCGGGGAGAGAGCAGGAGGAAGTGTGAGGAAGAGGTAAAAAGGAGGGATGGGGTCTGGAGGGGGGGGGCTGTTTATGGGGAGTCACGTGGACACAATGGCTGCTAAAAAAGTAAGGTAGATGCGGAAAGCAGTCTTTTTTAACGAAACATGGACTGTTAAATATTTATTTACTGAAATCAGAGGCAAAGCGGTGTGTTTGGTTTGTGGAGACCAGATTGCTGTGTTTAAGGATTACAATTTGAGTCGGCATTACGAGACGAAACATGCAGAGAATTATAAAAACCTCACAGGCTAGAATGTGTCTATGTGCCGCTTGCAATTGCCTGGCCGTCCAACATGATACTGGTGTCAGGCTGTAAAAAAACAATTGTAGTCTACGGCAGTCGACGTTGTCTGTATCATAGAGATCCCCTTAAAAACATCCAAAAGCGGCCAGAAAAGATAGAAATCGTCGGTAATCTTGCTGGCTTTAAATTAAATAAACAAAAAACTAACTGAACTGAACTTTATTATTTATGAGTCACCCTCCACGTTTGTGCTCCGGGCGACTTACACAACTAGCGATTAAAATATTAAAAATATTAAAATATTAAATGGTTAAAATACTAAAATATCAGACTCAGTGAATTCCGAGTCGCTGGTTCCGTGTTATGCGTAGGCTTTCCTGAATAGCCATGTCTTAAGTGCCGCCAAGAACTGGGGCAGGTCGAGGGAGGCTCTTTGGTCTGGCGGCAGAGAGTTCCACAGGACGGGGGCCGCAACAGAGAAGGATCTCTGTCTCGTGGACTCCAAATGAGCCTCTCTCGGACCCGGGACACAGAGGAGGTTCTCGTTTGCTGGCCGTGGTGCTCTTGGGTGGGCAGGTAGGATCAGGCGGTGTTTTAAGTATGAAGGGCCCCGGCCCCGCAGGGCCTTGAAAGTCAAGGTCAGGGTCTTATAGAGGACTCTGTATTTGACCGGCAGCCAGTGCAAACGCTGCAGGGATGGTGTGATGTGGCATCTCATTGGTGTTTTTGTGAGGAGCCTGGCGGCAGTATTCTGCACTATCTGGATCTTGCAGGTTAGTGACCGAGGCAGACCCACATATAAGGCGTTGCAGTAATCCAGCCTTGATGTAACCGTGGCGTGGATTACTGTAGCTAACGCCTTCGTTGGAAGGTAGGGCGCCAGTTGCCTCGCTTGATGTAGGTGGAAGAAGGCCCTTTTGCTCGTGGAGGCAATCTGGGCCTCCATCGACATCTTAAGAGTCCAGGATGACACCGAGGCTCTTCACCGAGGGGGATGGGGTCAGCGGTTCCCCTTCGAAAGGGGGCAATGAGTAGATTGGTTCTGATGGACGGCCCGGCCATAAGATCTCCGTCTTTGCTGGGTTTATTTTCAGTTTATGGGCCCAGAGCCATCTCGTCACTGCTTCTAGGCATTGGGTGAAATTTTCCGGCACCGAGGTTACTCCGGGTTCTAACTTTAAGAGGAGCTGAGTGTCGTCGGCATACTGGTAGCATCCTAGTCCAAAGCTCCGGACTAGACCAGCGAGAGGTCAAACATAGATGTTGAACAGCATTGGTGACAGTATGGCACCTTGGGGTACTCCGCATTCAAGGAAAGATTTCCCAGATGTTTGGCCCAGCCATTCTACTCGCTGGCTACGTCCACGCAGGAACCAGTTGAACCAGGTTAGGGCTGATCCTTGGATCCCTATGGCGGCAAGTTGTTGTATCAGTAGATCGTGGTCTACCGTGTCAAATGCGGCGGTGAGATCCAGCAGCACCAGAACTGAGCCTCCCTTGTCTAGTTGACGGCTGATGTCAACCGAGATGGCCACTTGGACGGTCTCGGTCCCGTGCCTGGGGCGGAAACTTGATTGAAAAGGGTCCAGGCCATCTGAGTCCTCAAGGAAGTTTTGGAGCTGAGTCGCTACCGCATGTTCAATCAGCTTACTGAGGAACGGGAGGTTTGAAACCGGGCGGTAGTTAGCTGGCGTCGCGGGGTACAGGCTTGGTTTTTCCAGGAGGGGGTTCTTTTGGCTTCTTTTAGAGCGTCCGGGAAGACTCCCTGCTCCAGGGAGTTGTTTATTATGTGCATCAGAGGAACCAGAAGCTCCTCTGAGCAGTCCTTAACCAGATGGGAAGGGCAAGAGTCCGTGGAGCAGGTAGTTGTCCGCGCTGCGGAGAGGATTTTGTTAACTGCCTCCAGATCCAGCGTATTGAAGCGGTCAAGTATCTGGTTGGTTGGAGTATGTATTTTTTCTTCACTCTCACTCATGGCCTCGAACATAGATGATAGGTCTTGCCGGAGAGCAGTGATCTTCTCTATGAAGAATTTCTGGAATTCCTCTGCTGAGACGGCTGGAGTGTCCATGGTTCTTGGTTGTGGGTTTGTACTGACCAACCTTCAGACAATCCTGAAGATCTGGGCTGGGCGTGATCTCGCAGCTGTTATTTGGGAGGTGTTGTAAGCTTTCTTGGCCTCTGTTGTAGCCAGCTCGTATGTCTTGCGAATGTTTCTGAAGGCTAATCTTGATGCCTGGCTAGGTTTCCGCCGCCAGGCGCTTTCCAGCTGTTTTCGCTTGCGCTTCAGCAGCCGCAGTTCTTCAGTGAACCATGGGGAAGATAATAACAAAACATCTAGACAACAAGGCTAAAGAGCTTCTTCAATATAAATCTGGATTGAAAATTGAAAATAAAATATTAGGGATTACATAACTCCTAGTAATGCAAAATTATGGAAAAATATTCAAAAAGATCTGGAAAAATGGAAATGTCAAAATATCTCGCTTTTAGGGCGTATAGCCACGATAAAAATGACTGTTCTTCCTAAATTATTGTTCCTCTTTCAAACAATACCCGTAATTAGAAGTGAGCACCTTTTCAAAAAATGGAATCCAGACATAACAAAATTTATTTGGAAAAATTAGAGACCAAGAATTAGGTTTAAATTACTAACAGATGACACAGGATTACCGGATCTCAAAATATATTACGAAGCCTGCAATTTAGTAAGCTTAAAGGAGTTGTCCACTCTAGCCAATAGCAATCTTTTAACCCCAGAAGGACATGATCTTCGAGCAGGATGGAGAAGCAGGGGGATGCGTTTGAAGCCAAAGGGGACATTCCTGGGGCGGATTAGTCCCCCCTTGAGGTGTTGGTGGAGATGGTCCCCCCTTTTGTTTGCGCTATTGTTCTACATTTGGGCTCCTCTGCAGACACAGGGGGGGGGGGCGACCTGGGATGTCCATTGTTTCCCCTCCCTGCCTGGCTGCCTTCCTGCTTCTGAACCCTGCTCCCTCCTTCCCAACAGAACGCCGTGACGTGTCTGCTGTGGCCAAAGAAAAATGCCATCAAATAAAACTTGATGAAAACCAAGATAAAATGTTTTTTTAGTGAGTACAAGTGCCAGGATGACCATAGGATGTTCTACGTTTGGGCTCCTCTGCAGACCAGGGGGGACGGCGGAGCTGCCCATTGCCTCCCCTCCCTGCCTGGCTGCCTTCCTTCTTCTGAACCCTGATCCCTCCCCAACAGAATGCCGTGACATGTCTGCTGTGGCCAAAGAAAAATGCCATCATATCCAAACCTTGATTAAAACCAAGATAAAATGTTTTTTTTTGTGAGTACAAGTGCCAGGATGACCATAGGATGTTCTACGTTTGGGCTCCTCTGCAGCCCGGGGGGGGGGCGGCGGCTGAGCTGTCCATTGCCTCCCCTCCCTGCCTGGCTGGCTGCCTTCCTGCTTCTGAACCCTGCTCCCTCCCCAACAGAACGCCGTGACGTGTCTGCTGTGGCCAAAGAAAAATGCCATCATATCCAAACCTTGATTAAAACCAAGATAAAATGTTTTTTTGTGAGTACAAGTGCCAGGATGACCATAGGATGTTCTACGTTTGGGCTCCTCTGCAGACCGGGGGGGGGGGCTGAGCTGTCCATTGCCTCCCCTCCCTGCCTGGCTGCCTTCCTGCTTCTGAACCCTGCTCCCTCCCCAACAGAACGCCGTGACGTGTCTGCTGTGGCCAAAGAAAAATGCCATCATATCCAAACCTTGATTAAAACCAAGATAAAATGTTTTTTTTTGTGAGTACAAGTGCCAGGATGACCATAGGATGTTCTACGTTTGGGCTCCTCTGCAGACCGGGGGGGGGGGGGGCTGAGCTGTCCATTGCCTCCCCTCCCTGCCTGGCTGCCTTACTGCTTCTGAACCCTGCTCCCTCCCCAACAGAGCGTCATGACGTGCCTGTTGTGGTCAAAGGAAGACATTGTCTCTTCTGTCGGATGGAAAGGTTCACAAGGTGTCGCGAGGACAGGGATCATCTCTGGACATTTCTTGAATAATAAACACTCTGAGGTGTCACACTCCAGAAAAACTAGCCGAATTTAATAAACATACCTCTAAGAGATGTTGGAAGTACGAAAAAGAAAAAGGTACCCTTTTTCCACCAATGGTGGACTTGTTAAAAAAAATCACGTAGTTTCTGTAAGGAAATACACACAATTCAAAGAAGTATAAACATAAAATTTCCAATGACACCTGAAATGTATTTATTAGAAATATTCAAATCCAAAGCTTGATGAAAACCAAAATAAAATGTTTTTTTAATGAGTACAAGTTTGGGCTCCTCGGCAGACCGGGGGGGGGGGGGAGCTGGGCTGTCCATTGCCTCCCCTCCCTGCCTGGCTGCCTCCCTGCTTCTGAACCCTGCTGCTCCCTCCCCAACAGAGCGCTGTGACGTGTCCATTGTGCCCAAAGGAAGACATCGTCGAATCTATGGTGTTGTAATGTAACACAGTACAATACTGCCAATGATAATGTGATATAATAATTATATCGTGATATTATAATTTGTATTACATGCAATATTGCTAACAATATTGCGATATGTTGTAGTGCAATGTGATATGCAGTGTTGATGTTGTGCTATGACAGTATTGTTATTTTTTTCCCAGTTTGCTGTAAGCCACTCCGGCAATATTGTTATATGTACATTGTAAGCCACTCTGGCAGTATTGTTGTTTGCTGTAAGCCGCTGTGTCCCCTTTGGGGTTGAGAAGGGCGGCATATAAAAATAGTAAATAAATACATAAAGCTTGATGAAAACCAAAATTTTTTTTTTAGTGAGTACAAGTGCCAGGATGACCATAGGATGTTCTACGTTTGGGCTCCTCTGCAGACCGGGGGGGGGGGGGAGCTGGGCTGTCCATTGCATTGCCTCCCCTCCCTGCCTGGCTGCCTTCCTGCTTCTGAACCCTGCTCTCTCCCAATGGAGCGCCTGCTGTGGATGATGGAAGACATCATCTTTGGTCTGGCAGATGGAAAGGTCAGGAAAGAGTCAGGACTCCCCTTCCCGCCAAATCTGAGTGATGTTCTTTCCAGAGGGAGGGACTGGATCTGGAGGGACTGGATCTGGAGGGGCTCGAGGGGCTCAGCCCCATAGGTGACTCAGTTGCCATTTTCTCTCCTGAAGGTTCACCTAGCAAACACCAAGACCAACATCTTGTACCCCTTTTACAAGACGGACTCCCACGTGGTGCCTCTAGCCTCCAAGTGAGCAAAGCAGGAAGAGGGGGGCTGGGGAAAGATAGCCCCTTCGTGCCCTGCCCCCCCCCCCCCAGGCAGGGCACCCCTTTCCCTTTCTCTGCTTGAGCGTTCTTCCTCTTTCTCGTCTCCGCGGTGCCACGAGGGCAGGGATAATATCCGGACATAAAGATCCGAGCATCATGCGATACTTCTTGGATGATAAACACTCTGAGGAGTCACAGGTGTGGGTGGGCCTCGCCTCACAGCGACACCTAAACGCTGAAAAATTTTCCTTAGGAGAACGATGGGTAGTGCTTTTTATTTTATTTTGAAATCATATTTTCTTCTCTTCACTCTTTTTCTTATTTTCAAGTGATTTTTCCTTTTTTTCCCCCCACTCTTCAATATCATTCACCAATACCCCTCTTCTCCTTTCCTCTCCCCTTTCCTTTGTTTGTTCGGCTTCGGTTATAAGTTCTTGTTCTTTGCTCCTTGGCTGAGAATCCTGAGGTATATCCAGACATTACCCACTGTTTGATAAGGGTTGAGTTGTGATGAGAATAGCTCTGAGTGTTGCGTTTCTTTTTGTTCTTGGAGACTTCCCCCCATTACTGTTACTGAATGTTTGCTGTCCTTGAATTTGAAAGAACGGTTATCTCGATACGTTTCCAAAGCAAGACTGGCATAAGTGTGCTGCCAGCTCAGAATATCTTTATTACCTAACCACTGCTCATGATTTCACAGAGGTGATGGTAAACATTCTTCCATGTTGTTTTCTCCATACACTGCCTCTGTCCAGAGACAAGACTGGAATCAATAAGAGGCATTATAGGTAAATTGTACGGTATGCCAAGAGCAGCAGACATTTGCATTTCCAGATTGCAATCCCGTTTCTTTTCACACTGTGAACTTTCTTCTCATGGGAGGCTGACTCTCCATTTTGTTTTTCCAGCATTTGTTGCCTCCTGGCTAATCTTGGGTCCTTGATCTATTTGGAAGTGGTTACGATACTGAAGCCACTATCAGGAGAAACTCCTTTATGAATATCCAAGTGCCTTTCTTTATCTATATGGCTGTTTCTAATATCTGGAGATGCAGCCATTTCAGGTGTACAGCTCTCTATGGGCTTTCTGAAACGTTCGTAGATAAGCTGACTTTTGCCTATCCTGGTTACACGTGTACAGTTCTCCAGCGGGAGATTTCTTTTCACACGCTTAGGCAACCCTTTAGGTCGACCTTTCAAAGACGTTAAAGTGAAGCCAGCACACTTCTTCGGATTCACACATTTAACTTTTACTACTGCATATGGAAGACATTGTCTAGGCCTGTCCACAGGTTTTGCCTGCGATTGGACTTCCCACCGGTAACCCTCCGAGCAAGGGCAGTAGAGTTTTAATAGGTGGAGAAGGCCTGGGAGTTCCACCGGGGCTTCCAATTGCAGGCCAACAGGTTAACTTATCCTGGGGGTTAACTTTGTCCCCCCGGGGCATTAGAGGCATTATTGGCAATTGGTCTGATTTTATCCAAGGTAATTTTTTCCAATGTCAGGCCATTTCACTTTGTCCCCCCGAGGCATTAATGTCATTCTTGGTGGATATTCTACCTGGGGGTGGTGTGGGGGCCTGCAATTGTTCTGCTTTTTTCCAAGGTACAGTAAGTCTTTTCCAATGGCAGGCCTGCAGGCCATCCTTGGGGGGTCTTAATAGGTGAAGGTGGTCAGGGAGGGCCTGAGAGACACGTAGGAAAAGGAGTCCTGAGTCCTATAGGACGTTGGGGGAGGGGACCTGAAGCGGAGGGCTGTTCCCCCCCGTTGGCGGTGGGGTTGGGGGAAAAAGAGCAGCACACATTTTTAAACGATATTATTTACTTGGTTTAAATGCTTTCAAACACTCTGTACTTTCATCAATGTGGAGAACTGTTAATTCCTTCGGTATTATCTGTGTTTACTTCCGCCGTCACCCGGCTATGTCTCTCACTGGGTCCCCAGGCACATGGAATTATTGGCCAAGGGCCTCTGGTTTGTGGAGAGCCTGGATGTGGGATAGCAATGAAGTTGGTGAAGAGGAGGAGTGTTACTGTTGTGTGTATCAGGGACAAATCGTTCTTGGCAGACAGAAGGTAAGTGTTCAGGAGCTTCTCTGGGCATGTGCAGAATGCTGCGTGCACCCCTCCTTAACCTTAGATTCAAGGGTAAAAGGGCCTCTGGGCATATGCAGAGTGCTCTGTGTGACATCCCTCAACCATAGAAAAAAGGGTAAAGGGGTCTCTGGGCATGTGCGGAGGGCACATGCCCAGAGGCTAAAAGGATAAAAGGTTCTCTCTGGGCATGTACTGAGTGCTTTGTGACACCCCTCCTTAACCTTAAAGGGTAAAGGGGTATCTGTAACTTTTCCCTCTATTGTCACCATATATAATTGGGGAGCCCCCCCCCCCCATATGCAAAACGAAGGAAATCATCCTGCACAAAATGAGGAGTGCTTTCCTTTCTGGGAAAACTAGGGAAGGAGGGTCTCTGGGCATGTGCTTCTCCATCAACAACTCATTTTAGTATTAGATTTCTCTTAATACCATTAAATCTGAGATCTTTTTCTCCACAACTCAATTTAGCACTAAATATTCCTTATAATTATTGTATCTCGTTGTCTTTTTCTTCATAAACTCAATGTATTAGGTTTCTTTACTATTATTGAACCGCTTCACTCCCAAAAAATTCTATTTAGAACTTGGGTTTTCTTAGGATGATTAAATCACATGCATTTCTCCACAAACTCCATTTAGTATTATATTTTCCTTACAACTGTATATTTTTTCCCAAACTCAATTTATTTAGTATTAAGTTTTTAAAATCTCAAGGTTTTCCTACGATTAAATCTTCTCATGTCTTTTTATCCACAAACTGAATTTAGTATTAGGATTTTCTTGCAATATCAGGTTTTTCCTCCATAAGTATTAGCTTTTCCTTAACATTATTAAATCTCAGGCCTTTCTCTATAAGCAACTCAATTTATTAGTTTTCTTATAAATTATCTAATCATGTCTTTTTCTCCACAAACTCAATTTAGTATTAGGATTTCCTTGAAATGATTAAATGTCCTCAAGTCTTTCTCCAGAAGCAACTATTATTAAGGTTTTCTTACAATTACTGAATCTTCTCATGCCTTTTTGTAGCACCCATGGGTCCGCCCGTGCCACGGGGGAGGGGTGACGCACCGGGGGTCCCGTTGGCATTGGGACCCGCACAGGCTGAAAGGGACTCGGAGGATGAGTTGGAAGGCCCAGAGCAAGATTGGTCAGCCGTGCCTTTGCCCAGTTCACCGGTAGAGAGTTTAGCCTGGGATCTTGAATGGGAGCATTCTCCCGGGGAAGGAGCGGACCAGGTGGAGATGGGAGGCAGCGAAGCAGATAGCGGAGATAGTTATGAATTCCCAAATGGCCGAGGTTCCCAGGAGCTGGCCGATCAGCAGATGGAGGCTAGCGGCTGGGAAACTTCGGGGGAGGCTGCTTCTCAAGAAGATAGCGATACTAGGCTGGAAGAGCGGGGCCGTTCTCATAACAGGCGCAGGGACATAGAGGAGGGCAGGAGGAGCTGGCATCTGTCCCTAGACCGTCACCGTTCGGAAAGTAGAGACTGGAGGCGCCGGGCCCTAGATCGTCGGGGGTCCCGGCCGAGGATTAAGAACGGCCCGTGGGAACTGATCCTCAGTTCTCCGGCCACATCTATACTGAATAGGCGCGAAGCGGAGTGGGACCACAAGCCAACAGTGGTCATCAAGCTTTACCTTGCCTTTGCCTTGTTTCCTGAGCCGCAGTGGTTTGCGGCACCTCGCCCTGTTTCTTGATTCGCATTGGATTGCGAAACCTTGCCCTGTTTCCTGATCCGCATTGGTTTGCGGAGCCTTGCCACGCTTCAAGCTATTTGCTACGGAATTTTGGACTACTTGCTTTATACTTTGAACACTTGCATATTATTGGACTATTTACCTTTTGGAACTGTTTTTATATACTCAATAAACTAGTTAGCCTTTGCTACGTCTCCGTGTGTGTGTTAAAGGGGCAGTTCTAAGTCGGTGATCGTGACACTTTTTCCTCCACAAACTCCATTAATTAGGATTTTTTTTGCAATTATTAAATCTCCTCAGGCCTTTCTCCATAAGAAACTCGATTTATAGTATTCGCTGGTTCTTAGAATTATGAATTCTCAAGTCGTTCTCTGTAAGCAAGCTGCATTTATTATGGGTTTCTTACTATTGAACCTAATGTCTTTCCCCCTATAAACTCAATTTAGCATTAAGGTTTTCTTGAAGTTATTACATCTCAGGTATTTCTCCACAAAAAACTCCATTTACAATAACATCTTAAAATAATTAAATCTCCTCAAGCAACTCAAATTATTACAGGTTTCTTACAATTACTGAATCTTCTGTCTTTTTCTCCACAAACTCAATTTAGTATTAGGATTTCCTTGAAATTGATCCATCTCTTTAGGTATTTCTCCACAAACAACCCGTGACTTTAGCTAATGCTACATGTACTGGTTTTTTTTAATGATTATGTAATTGTTTTAATGTTCATGTATGCGATTATATTATTATTGTAATTGCGATGTAGCGGCCTTGCACCGTTACCAATGTAAGCCGTCCCCCGAGTCCCCCTTCGGGGGTAGAGAAGTGACAGGGTACAAAGGCCAGAAATAAATAATGAATAGATCTCCTTAGGTATGTCTCCACAAACAAATCAATGTATAGTATAGCTTTTTCTTGTAACTCTTCAATCACCTCAGGCTCTTCTCCATAGACTCAATTTAGTATTAGGGTTTGTTTATTTCAAACCTCCTCAGGCCTTTCTCCCCCCCTCCAAAGACTGAGTAATTCCCCTCAGATCCTTCCTTTTAACGTAACTAGGTAAAAAATTATCTCTCAATTTATAGTATTATAGCCTTTTCTTTGGATGATTAGATCACCTCAGGCTCTTCTCCATATACTCAATTTAGTATTAGAGCTTTTGGATTTGTTTTTTTCCACATCTCCTCTGGCCTTTCACCTCTCCAAAGACTCTCTTTCCTCAGGTCCTTTCCCTTTAATGTAACCGAGATGTTAAAACTACTTCTCTCTCTATTTATAATATAGCTTTTCCTTGGAAGTCCCATAAACTCAATTTAGTATTAGGGTTTGTGTGTTTATTCAAACCTCCTCAGGCCTTTCTCCCCTCGAAAGTCTGAATACTTCCCCTCAGATCCTTCCTTCCAATGTAACCAGGTAATAAAATTATCTCTCAATTTAGAGTATTATAGCTTTTTCTTTGAACGATTAGATCACCTCAGGCTCTTCTCCATAAACTCAATGTAGTATTAGGGTTTCTTTTTTTTTCAAACCCCCTCAGGCCTTTCTCCCCTCCAAAGACTGAGTAATTCCCTTCCTTCCTTCCTTCTAATGTAACCAAGTATTAAAATTATCTCTCATTTATAGTATTATAGCTTTTTCTTTGAACAATTAGATCACCTCAGGCTCTTCTCCATATAGGCTACTCAATGTAGTATTCGGTTTTGGGTTTGTTTTTTTTCCAAATCTCCTCAGGCCTATCACCTCTTCAAAGACTCTCTCCTCAACTGGTTCAACTGGATGGCTTTAGAGGTAGCCCTTATATGTGTGTGTGCGCGCGCGCGCTCATGTATGTATATATATACACACACACATCTGTCATGTATCTCACATGTACATATATAGACATATGTCTATCTCATAGACCTATGTCTCTCACAATCATATATATGGCTTGCTGGCCATCTGTCGTGAGGGCTTGGATGGTGCCTTCCTGTTTGGCAGAAGGGGGTTCAACTTGATGGCCTTTAGAGGTAGCCCTTATATGTGTGTGTGCGCGCTCTTGTATGTGTCTATACACACACATGTCTATCATGTATCTCACATATACATATATATAGACATATGTCTATCTCGTATACATTATTTTCCTATAATGTAACTGAGATGTTAAAACTATTTCGCTCTCAATTTATAGTATTAGCTTTTTCTTTGAACTCTTCGATCACCTCAGGCTATTCTCCATAAACTCAATTTAGTATTAGGGTTTGTTTGTTTATTCAAACCTCCTCAGGCCCTTCTCCCCTCCAAAGACTGAATAATTCCCCTCAGATCCTTCCTTCCTTCCCTTTAATGTAACCAGGTATTAAAATTATCTCTCAGTTTATAGTATTATAGCCTTTTCTTTGAACGATTAGATCACCTCAGGCTCTTCTCCATAAACTCAATGTAGTATTAGGTTTTGGGTTTGTTTTTTTTCCAAATCTCCTCAGGCCTATCACCTCTCCAAAGACTCTCCCTCAACTGTTTCAACTGGTTGGCCTTTAGTGGTAGCCCTTATGTGTGTGTGTGCGCGCACTTACAGTATGTGTGTATATATATACACACACACGTCTGTCATGTTATCTCACACGTACATATATAGAGACACACAGTATGTCTATCTCATAGACATATGTCTCTCACAATCATATATATGGCTTGCTGGCCATCTGTCGTGAGGGCTTGGATGCTGCCTTCCTGTTTGGCAGAAGGGGGTTCAACTGGATGGCCTTTAGAGGTAGCCCTTATATGTGTGTGTGTGCGCGCGCACTCGTGTGTGTGTATATACACACACACGTCTGTCATGTATCTCACATGTACATATATATATATATATATACATAGGTATATCTCATAGACATACTGCATGTCTCTCACAATCATATATAAGGCTGGCTGGCCATCTGTCGTGAGGGCTTGGATGGTGTCTTCCTGTTTGGCAGAAGGGGGTTGAACTGGATGGCCTTTAGAGGTAGCCCTTATATGTGTGTGTGTGTATGTGCGCTCGTGTGTCTATACACACACATCTATCATGTATCTCACATATACATATATAGACATATGTCTATCTCATATACATTATTTTCCTATAATGTAACTGAGATGTTAAAGCTATTTCGCTCTCAATTTATAGTATTAGCTTTTCCTTGGAACTCTTAGATCACCTCAGGCTCTTCTCCATAAACTCAATGTAGTATTAGGGTTTGTTTGTTTATTCAAACCTCCTCAGGCCCTTCTCCCCTCCAAAGACTGAATAATTCCCCTCAGATCACCTCAGGCTCTTCTCCATAAACTCAATTCAGTATTAGGGTTTTGTTTTCCCCCCAAATCTCCTCAGGTTTCTCCCTTTAATGTAACTGAGGTGTTAGAACTGTGTCTCTCCCCTTCCTACATCTTTCTAAGCCTTTCTCCCATTCCACCTGCCTATCTCATGGCAGAACCATGGCAAAGGGAGAGCAAGGGCCCCTTCCCAAGCTCTCCCTCCCTCCTTCCCCTCAGGCACTCAGCCCAACTGCAATGGAGGCGCTTCGAGCAGAGGCCTTATAAGGAAAGCGGGCCGTACCAACTCGAGCGCCAAAATAGGGGTGTCCGGGCCAAAGAAAGGATGCTCCCCCGAGGCCTGGGAGTCATACCCCAACCCCAAAATATACCTCACAGCAAGGCCTTCCCATTAAAAACACGTAGGTACAATCACAGACCGGCGAAGATGTTCTACCCCGGATGTAGCTTCTAGTAGGCCAACACGGCCCCCCCTGCCACGTGCCTCCGTTTGGAACATTCCAAACTCAAGGCGAAGGGCCGGGCTTGGCTACGGGGCTTCCAGGGAAAGCCGAAGGGGCTGCTGCAGGGGTTAACCCTTTCCTCCCCGGTTTGCAGATTGAAATAGAATCGCAGGTTTATTCCTATTTAAATAATATCTGTTAGGTTTTGCATTGCTCTGTCTTGCACGGTTGATGTCCCAGGCCTCTTCTACACCATATAATCCGGATTATATGATTTGACCTGGATTATATGGCAGTGGAGGCCATAATCCACATTATCAAATCAGATAATCAGGTTTATTGGCTTTGAAATGGATTACGAGTCTCCACTGCCATATAATCTGGTTTATCTGCTTTGAAGTAGATTTTATGAAGCTCCAGTTTCATATAATCCAGACTGTATCATTTGAAGTGGATTATATGAGTCTCCAGTGCCATCTGATTTAAATCAGATTATATGGCAGTGTAGACACATATAATACAGGCCACTTCTATATTGCCATATAATTCAGTAGATAATCTACATTATCTGCTTTGAAGTAGATTATATGAGGCTCCACTGCCATATAATCCAGATTAAACCAGATTATATGGCAGTGTAGACTCATATAATGCATACCCCTTCTACACTGCCATATAATCCAGTAGATCATCCACATTATCTGCTTTGAAGTGGATTATATGAGTCTCCACTGCCATATAATCCAGATTATCTGATTTGAATTGGATTATGAGTCTCCACTGCCATATAATCCAGATCATCTGCTTTTAGTGGATTATGTGAGTCTCCACAGCTGTATAATCCGTATTATCTGCTTTGAAGTGAATTATATGAGTCTCCACTGCCATATAATCCAGATTACCTACTTTGAACCGGTTTGTATGGCAGTGTAGACTCATAATCTAGGCCTGTTCTACACTGCCATATAATCCAGGTTATCAAAGCAAATCATCCACATCTGCTTTGAGCTGGATTATATATATATATATATATATCATATACAAATGTCTCACACAATCATATCTATGGCTGGCTGGCCATCTGTCGGGAGGGCTTCGATGGTGCCTTCCTGTCTGGCAGAAGAGGGTTCAGCTGGGTGGCCGTAAGACGTAGCCCTTCTAAAAACACACATATGGGTTTGTGTGTGCGCGTGTGCGTATATATATATATACACACACACACACACACACACACACACACATATATATATATATCACATGTACATATATAAAAAGACATATGTCTATCTCATATGGGCGACCGCCCATATAACACCTGCCTTGCAGGAGCTGCACTGGTTACCAGTGGAACTCCGGATCACCTTCAAAGTGTTGGTTTTGACCTTTAAGGCCTTAAACGGTCTGGGGCCAGCGCACCTTAGGGACCGCCTTATCCCATACTGTCCCGCTAGGTCACTACGTTCTGAGGTGGGTCAACTATTGGAGGTGCCCAGCATCAAAATGTATCATCTGACGGCCACAAGGCGGGGGCTTTTTCAATAATCGCACCAATATTGTGGAACGCACTGCCTTCTGGAGTTCGTGTTCTTACGGACTTAATTGCATTCCGGAAGGCGTGCAAAACCCTCCTGTTCCGGCAGGCCTTCGGGTATTAATGATAAGATTGGTAGGCACTTGCCTTCCGTGCTCTGCATATCACATCCATGTATTTTATTGTGTTTGATTGCGCTGAGTGTTTTTATTGCGTTGAGTGTTTTTATGGTGTTTTATTCTGTTTTAATCTTGAATTTAGTGTAAGTCGCCCCGAGCCACCCGGGAGTGGCAACCAACAAATTTAAATAATAAATAAAATTAATAAATAAATAAATATACATATGCCTTTCACAATCATATCTATGGCTGGCTGGCCATCTGTCGGGAGGGCTTTGTCAGGGATTATGTGTTAGGTTTTCCAAAATATAGAACACAAACCTAATCTTGCAGAGTAAAACAAAATGCAGCAGCTTCAGCTTAGCCCAGAAGTAATGTGGTCATTGAGAAAAACTCCATACCAAAAAGTCAACTTACTTTATTGTAAGTAAAATAAAATATCCATACAGGAGAGTCACAAATAAAACTCCACACAGGAGAGCCATAAAAGGGAGCCACAAAGGTAACTCAAAAATAAGCTACAAAGGGAAGGATACAAAATGGAAAGGAGTATTTAAGGACATAACAATTAGACCCCCACCTTTCCCCAGGAATCTAATTGTTGAGCAACTCAACTGTACCTTGTAACACTGAAATTAACATCACTGAAAACACTTAAAGGTACAAATATAATTTTGTAACATAAAACTTTCAACACTCCTCCACAAAATTATATTTGTTCACATTTATAAATTCAGTTTCTCACAAAACTCATTGCTTTTCAAAATTAAGAGGTTCAATCAAAATATCAATAATATTTCTTTGTAACCCTGAGGTTCAGACCAGTCATTCTCTTGAACCTTCACAAAATCACAGTGGTACCTCTTTGGGGGAATACCCTTAGTCTTTCTAGAACTACGCCTAGGAATGGTCCTTGCTCCTCCACCAGTCTCATCTGTTTCTGAATTACTAGAGGATTCAGCTTCGACTTTCCTCTTTTGAGAACCTTTACTCTCAATCACAGGACTACTGACTTGTGTTCCTGACTGTGTATCTTCAGATGTACTTGGTTGTATATTTGACTGTGCAGTCTGTTGTGGAACTGATTGTACTTGTGTACTTGTTTGTGTCATTGATTGTGAATCTTGTTGTGTAGCTGGCTGTGTGGCTTGTGGTATGTGTATTGGAGGAATTTCAAAAGGCACAAACACTTCCTGATTTGAATGAATCCTCTCCCAACCACTATGTTGTTGGAACTTCACATTTCTAGAAACAATCACCCGATTGTCACCACACCAAAATTGCCAACCCTTTGACTCGGGAGCAGGTCCAAGACATTTCAATTTCTTCCAAATAGTATCCTTCTTGTGTCTTTGTTGTGAAGGAATTAGGACAAATGCGTCACTTCCAAACACTCGAATCGAATTCAAATTAGGACTCTTTCCAAAAAACAATACATAAGGAATACTATTGACACTTCTACAAAAAGAACGATTGAGCACATAAGTGGCGTTTGCCACGGCTTCAGCCCACAAACCATCAGACAAACTAGCATCTCTTAGCATTTTTCTAGCCACAACTTTTACCACTCCGATCCAACGCTCTGCGATACCATTTTCGCTAGCCGAGTAAGGATTAGTCAATCTGTGAATTATTCCACACTTTTCCAACAAATTTTTCATTTGTTTGGACATAAACTCAGCACCACGATCACTTTGAAAAGCTTGTACTGGGTACTCAGGGAACTGTGTCTGCATTAGCTTCATCCAAGCAGAAATCTTTTGAAAAGCTTCACCTTTAGTTCTCAGAAAGAAGGTGAACTTCAACCTCGAAAAGTCATCGACCAAAATCAAAAAATATTTTGAACCACCTACAGAAGTAGGATGGGGACCTGATATGTCCAAATGAACAAGCTCTAAAATCCTTTTTGAAACTCTAGAACTATATTTTGCAATAGGAGCTTTCTTAAGGTTTTCTGATGCACCAATTTCACAATCCAAAAAATTCTTACAACTTTGAATAGGAATTGCACACAACTCCACTGTCTTTCTCAAGTGCTGCCATGACAAATGACCCATTTTCCTATGAAATTCATGAATACATTTGTCGTGTAATGGCCTGGGATTATCAGGTATCTGATCAATACAAGCAGACAAATTAACATTTGCAGATGACCTTAAAATGAAAAATCCCTTTTCCTGTATAAGTTGCACTTCATTACCTTGAGGATCAATTAACACAGATCTCTCTTTCTTTAAAGACACATCAAAACCTTCATCCAAAAGTTTGCTTGCACTCAGAATGTTATACACAATTTCTTTAACAAAATACACATTCCTAAGAGTACAGTTCAGACTATCAATATAAAGATCACCACAAGAAATCACTTGAACTTTTCTATCATCAGCCAAAGAAATGAAATCTATATCAGAGTCTCTCACATTTGTCAAAAGTTCTACAGTCTTTACCAAATGTTTAGAACAGCCAGAATCGAGTATGTAAGAGTTCATTTTATCCATCTTTGAAGTCACCAGGAAAGCATGCTGAAAGTCCTTTGAAGAACTAGGTTTCTCCGCTTGCTTGTTTCTCCACTGTCCTGGATTCTGCCAACAATTCTTGGCAATATGTCCTTTCTTTCTACATTTAAAGCAGACCACTTGTGACTTTGGCTTAACAACACAGGCAGTGTCATTAGAAGCAGTTCCTGAATACTTCTGCACAGGAGCAGAACTTCTCAATTTCCGTTGAGCTTCAAATTCCATAATTTTTACAGAAATAAAAGGTATTCTAATATCCCTGTCCGGAATTCCATGAAGAGAATCCATAAACGCATAAAAAGGTTGAGATAGGGACCCCATTAGAATTAAAGCTTGCTGCTCAGGAGGAAAAGTAACGTTTCTTGCTCTTAACTCCGAAAAAAGAGCCACAACTTTCGTAACATGTGGTTGTACTGGCGTACCTTCCTCATGTTTGAGGTTAAACAGCTGGCGCATAAAAAATATCTTTGACCCACTGCTCTGTCTCTGAAACATATCTTTGAACAAATTCCATGCTGTTTGAGCATGAGGAATATCATGAAGATGAACCAATAAAGGGTCTGTCACAGACAACTGAAGAAGCGCTAGAGCTCTTTCATCTTGCTTCCTTTCAGTAGCATCAGGTTGAGCTGGCAGCTGTCACGATCACGGACCTAGCGGGCCCCTTAATCACACACACAGAGACGTACTGAAGGCTAACTACTTTATTGAGTATAAAAACAGTTCCAGAGAGTAAATAGTCCAATAATATGCAATTGTCCAAAAGGTAATAAGCAAAGTAGTCCAACGTAACGTAGCAAATAAGCTGGAAGCGTGGCAAGGCTCCGCAATCCAATGCGGATCAGGAAACAGGGCAAAGCTCCGCAAACCAATGCGGATCAGGAAACAGGGCAAGGCTCCGCAAACCAATGCGGCTCAAGAAACAAGGCAAATGCAAGGCAAGGCTTGATGACCACGGCTGGCTTGTGGTCCCACTCCGCTTCACGCCTGTTCAGGAAAGACGTGGCCGGAGAACTGAGGAAGGATTCCCACGGATCCTATACTTAATCCTTCGGCCGAGGTCCGCGCCGCTCTAGGCTTCTGCGTCTCCAATCTCTACTCACGGACCTCGGCCGGTCTAGCACTCTAGACCAAGCCCTTCTGTTCGACTCAATGTCCCTTCTCCTATCAAAGGTTCGACCTTGCCTTTCAGCAGATGTGTCGCTATCTTCTTGAGAGCTTTCCTCCCTAGCACTTTCCCACTCGGTCTCGTACATGTTTACATTCTCGGCCTCTTGCGAATTCCTCCCTCCGGGGTGTTCATAACTCCCCTCGCTGCTTCCCATGTCCACCTGGTGATCTATCTCTTCACTGGGTCCAAACATCATCTCATCCCATTCCAAGCTCTGAGCGGGGGAACGAGGCCCATCTGAAGGGCCCTGTGCTTCGCCCCAGTCATCTAGCTCATCCTCTGAATCAATCTCAGCTGCTGCAGGCCCTAATGCTAAGGGAACCCCGGGACCGCTTCCCAGCCCCCCAGGCACAAACGAGCCTGGCTGTGCTACAGCAACGTTACAATTATTTCCCATAAATCTTGTGAAACCAAAAACGCTTTAAATTTGATACTCCAACTCAGCCAGTTCTTATCAGTAAGTTTTTCAAATGGGACTGAACCAATATGAACAGGCGGCAAAGCCATTGTGTTCTTTCACTTTAAAGTCCCAAAGTTCCAAAAACAAATTCACTGCAACAACAGAAAAGGACCCCCAGTATACCTGGGTTTAAGCCCAGCCAATTTACCTCCGTGTAAAATTGGCTTCTAGCAGTCCAATATCTTTCAAACTTTGCAGTATTACCGGAACTCACGCAGGGTCTGACTCACAGGCAATTATCTTCTCCCTTCGGCGTCAGCAACAGGGAAAACAGCCAAGCCATAACACTTCATGTAGAAAAACAAAACTTCTCCTTTACCATTCCTTTTGGTGCAGGGAAAAACGAAACCGAACAGGCTTGGATGGTGCCTTCCTGTCTGGCAGAAGAGGGTTCAACTTTAGAGGCAACTCTTCTAAAAACACACACATATATATACACTTGTGTGTGTATATATATATAATCATGTCTATCTCATATACATATCTCTCTCACAATCCGATCTATGGCTGGCTGGCCATCTGTCGGGAGGGCTGGGACGGTGCCTTTCCATCTGGCAGAAGGGGGCTCGACTGGATGGCCTTTGGGGTAACCCTTCCAACTCTAGGATCCTGTGGTATGATTTTACTGTACTCTATGATTGGATGATACCAGGCGCTGTAATCTCTGCTTTGGGCGCACTTAGTCCTGGTTGACTTGAGCCCGTGTGGTGGCTTCAGCCTTGGACTCGGACTCCGGTTCGAATCCGCTTTCGGCCGTAGAAACCCGCTGGGTGGACTTGCGCAAGTCAATACGCTTCCACCATAAGCCGGAAATGACTGTGGAAGGCGCGCTACGACCACCGTATTCTTCTTCGCTCCGTTGAAGGTGATCAGAAGGGAGTGCCAATGAGAAACGAGTGTGGAAAATATAATTATTCAAAATGGCGGGAGAGACATTTGGGAAGGTATCCGGGATATCGACCTTGTTGACACTGACCGTTTCACGCAGCTTCAAGCTGTGGCAGCCAGATAACAAACTGCCAGGAGAAGCTCATCAAAGCGAGCCCGCCGTGCGCGTCAGTGCTCCACGATGCGTCATCACTGTCTCAGCCTCAAGGTCTCCTTCATTGTCATTTAATTTCGGCCTTTACATTCGTTGTGCGATATTACAGTGATAACAGAGCTATTCTATTCTACCTGTACAGCAGAAACACTTTCTTCCGTACGGGTTTTAAACTGCATTAAGTAGTCAGTGCAGACGGGGCTCGGTGCCATTTCCGAGTATTTCCGGGTCCTTCTGCATGATTGAAATCATAATAATCGGACCGACACTCAAAGTGACATTCAACACAAAGAGATGATTGGTTCTGCACCCTTGATGTATCCAATCTGCGCATCCTTCCTTACCTTTAATTCCAAAATCCAAGATACTCTAAACTCCAAAAACGCCCTCGTTGTGGCGCCTTTGCTTTCTGGCGGTTCGATACATGCAAACATTGCTTCAGGCACAAAATTATTGAACATACGGTGCACAAAACGACCTTAAGCCAACGCGTATAAGGCAGAGAGGGTGTGCATCTACACCGCCACATGAATTCAGTTTGACACCACTCTTAACTGCTGTGGCCCAATGCTGTGGGATTCGTAGTATGGTGAGTCCCAAGCCCACTTAGGCAGGGAAGATTCAAGACCTTCTCAAACTACATTGCCCACAACCCCATAGCAGTTAAAGTGGTATCAAACTGCATTCGTTCTACAGTGTAGATTCAACCGAATATCATAAATGGATGTTATCTCTGGACTTGGGTCCCATTATGTCGGTGTTTCTCAACCTGGGGGTTAGGACCCCGGGGGGGGGGGTCGCAAGGGGGGTCAGAGGGGTCGCCAAAGACCATCAGAAAACACAGTATTTTCTGTTTTTCATGGGGGTTCTGTGTGGGAAGTTTGGCCCAATTCTATCATTGGTGGGGTTCAGAATGCTCTTTGATCGTAAGTGAACTATAAATCCCAGCAACTACAACTCCCAAATGACAACATCAATCTCTCAACTCCCAAATGTCATATCAGAACTACAACTCCCAAATGTCAAGGTCTATTTTCCCCAAATTCTACCAGTGTTCACATTATGAGCATACTGTTTATTCGTGCCAAGTTTGGCCCAGATCCATCATTCTATGAGTCCACAGTGCTTTCTGAATTTAGGTGAACTACAACTCCCAAACTCAAGGTCAGTGCCCTCGTCAATCTGTTCGATATCGGTGATGGTTTCTCCAGGGAGGAAGGAGACCTCGTCATCCCCGTCTGCAAAAGAAAGAGAGGTCGGGATAAACAACCACACGGAGCATGATTCGCATAACAGCAGGCACATCTACGCAGAAGAATTAACAGAGTTTGGCACCACTTCAGCTGCTCTGTGAAATCTTAGAGGAGCTGTAGTTCTGCAGTCGTTCACCTTCTCTCCCAAACATGGCCAACAAACCCCAACTCCCAGGATCCTACAGCATTGCGCCATGGCACTTTCCAAGTGACATCCAAATGCATTATTTCTCTACCAGCCCGCACCACAGGAAGAACACCATCATCCCCACGTCAGCATAGGCACATCTGTGCTTAAGTCCGTTCAGCAGTTCACCTACCTGGGAAGCATCATCTCTTCAGACGCCAAGATTGATAAAGAGATCGATCACAGATTAGCAAAGGCATAGAGTGCATTCGGAAGGCTTCACAAAAGAGTCTGGAGCAACAAGCACCTGAGGCAAAGCACCAAAATCAGTGTGTACAGAGCTATCGTACTGTCTATTCTCCTCTATGGGTCTGAAACATGGGTCACCTATCGCCAACACCTACGACTCCTTGAATGCTTTCATCAGCACTGTCTTCGCACAATCCTAAATATACACTGGACCGACTATGTGACTAATGTTGCTGTCCTTGAGCAAGCAGGGATCACCAGCATTGAGGCCATGCTATTGAGAACACAGCTGTGCTGGGCAGGGCACATCTCTAGGATGGAGGACCGCCGCCTCCCTAAGAGACTACTCTATGGTGAACAAGAGAGGCGCCCCCAAAAAGAGATATAAGGACTCCCTGAAACAACATCTCAGACTCGGCCAGATTGATCACCAACAATGGTCCACCCTGGCCTCACATCGGGAGGCATGGAGACGCACTATCCACAATGCTGCAGCCTCTTTCGAGAAGACACGCCAGATGGGTCTCGAAGAGAAACGACAACACAGAAAGAACCACAACTTGGAAACAACATCACCCAAGGAGACTTTCTGCTGTGCTTTCTGCAACCGGACTTGCCTATCTCAGATTGGCCTTTTTAGTCATCAACGCGCTTGTAAAAAGCGTGGGATGAGTCCTTCCTAAGAACCTTCATTCGGGAAGTAATGCCGAGAGATGTACCCACCTGCATCAATCTGCAAGGAGAGGTGAATCATAGCATGACACTCGTATGTAACATGATTTTTGTCCCTGGGTTATAAATGCCGTTTCCTTCCTCTGCACGTGGCATTTCTGGATCTTGCAGAGGCATTTCACATCATGCATCACACGCTCTCTGGGCCATCCTCCAAAAAAACGGGTGTCCTGGCCTATTTGTGAACATCCTGCGGCTCCTCCACAATGTATTTATTTATTTATTTATTTATTTGTTATTTCGATGTATATACCACACTTCCCGAAAGGGCTCAGGGTGGTTCACACAAGCAAAACAACACCATCACATAGTAATTAAAACATAATGAAAACAGTTAGGACAAGCGTGGAATTTGCAGCCTTAGGGGTTAAACGCCTGTCGGAAGAGGTTGGTCTTGCAGGCCCTCCGAAAGGCCTGCAGATCGGTTATTGCTCGGACCTCCTCTAGCAGGGCGTTCCAAAGGGTAGGCGCTACCACAGAAAAAGTACGCTGGCACGTTGATGACAGGCGGCAGATCTTAAGTGATGGAACCTCTAATACAGTGGTTCTCAACCTGTGGGTCCCCAGATGTTTTGGCCTCCAACTCCCAGAAACCCTAACAGCTGGTAAACTGGCTCGGAATTCTGGGAGTTGTAGGCCAAAACACCTGGGGACCCACAGGTTGAGAACCACTGCTCTAATAGGTTATGATCCATGGACCATAGTGATCTCTGGGGAATGTGCAGGGAGAGGCGGTCCTTCAGGTACACTGGCCCCAGACCATGCAAGGCCTTAAAGGTTAACGCCAGCACTTTGAAGGTAATCCGGTACTCGATGGGGAGCCAGTGCAATCTCTGTAGGACTGGTGTGATGTGGCACGACAGTGTCACTCCAGCCAGCAGTCGAGCTGCAGCGTTTTGCACCAGCTTCAGTTTCCGGATCACTGACAAAGGAATGCCAATGTAAAGGGCATTACAGTAGTCTAGTCTCGAGATGACCGCGGCATGGATTTCTGTAGCTAGGTCGCCGTCGGAGAGGTAGGGCGCCAGCCGCCTTTCCTGGCGCAGATGGAAAAACGCAGCTCTGCTCACGGTGGAGACTTGAGCCTCCATCGTCAGCAGAGGGTCCAATTGGACCCCCAGGCTTTTCACCAGGACTGACAGGCTAACCACCTCAAGAAAGCAAATCAGGTATATGAATAATACAGTAATCAAATAGTATCAAAAATAATGTTGTATTCGCAAGTACACAATTAGAATAATTCACAATCCACAATGGGAACTAAATAGTGCAATGTCCTAAGTACAATGCGATGACATAATAGCAAGGTACAACACTGTGAGAACTAACAATTGGGTTAGGTACAGTTTGGCAAAGCACATGCAATGTATCACAGTAATCCAATACAGAAGTCTATAGCCAGGAAGATAATGGTACCTTCGTGGCTACTAGGTCGCTACAATGCAAATGAACAATAATAGTAACCTTAATAAGCACTTGAAAATTGTAGAGAGCCAGTAGTGAAGTCCGTGTCAAATTGGGATGGTCCGTCCTCCTTGTGACTTGAGACACTCGTGAAGATTATACACCCTTGAGGACGTTATTGCATTCAATACATTGCCTCTGAAGAAGTCCCAGTGACGAAACGGCCCTCCACCGGCCTAGGGGTGAGCTCCTGCCGTCAGGCACTTCTCCCCACTATTCTCAGTTAGGTGAGACCCTTGTGGGGTTGTGTTTACCCATAACTCTACCGCCAGTTCAACATTATTCCTGAACAGTTCCTGGGCACCAATAGAACTACTAAGACCAAGAACCACTGCGGCGCGCCATTGTGCGTGTCCGCGCCTGCGCATTGGCCGCACCAGCCCCAATTAGCGTTCTTCACGGACTACGAAGACCATTCTGCCCTGCGGCGCGCCATTGAGCAAACCTGCACATGCGCCCTGCGCATATGGGTATCTTTGAGTGGTCTCCATGAATTTTCCTTCCCTTCCGCTAGACACGGACTTCACTGCTGGCTCTCTACAATTTTCAAGTGCCTATTAAGGTTACTATTATTGTTTATTTGCATTGTAGGGACCCAGTAGCCACGAAGGTACCATTATCTTCCTGGCTATAGACTTCTGTATTGGATTACTGTGATACATTGCATGTGCTTTGCCAAACTGTACCTAACCCAATTGTTAGTTCTCACAGTGTTGTACCTTGCTATTATGTCATCGCATTGTACTTAGGACATTGCACTATTTAGTTCCCATTGTGGATTGTGAATTATTCTAATTGTTTACTTGCGAATACAAAATTATTTTTGATACTATTTGATTACTGTATTATTCATATACCTGAATTGCTTTCTTGTATTTACCACGGTGTTGCCCCTTGCTGTTAATGAGGCTAACCACCTCGCCGTCCATTATTGGCAGCCGGAACTCCCCCCCCCCCCCCCGGGCGACCCAACCAAAGGACCTCTGTCTTCGACAGGTTCACCTTCAACCTGCTGGCCGGTTGCCACCCAGTCACGGCTTCGAGGCACTGATGGAAATAATCGAGTACAGAGCCTGGCCGGCCTTCCATCCTCAGCACCAGCTGGGTGTCCTCAGCGTACTGATGGCACTCTAGATGAAAACTACGCACCAGTTGGGCCAGTGGACGCATGTAGATGTTAAATAACAGAGGAGAGAGGATGGCCCCTTGGGGGACCCCACAATTAAGGGGGACCCTTTCCGAGACCATCCCTCCCCTCTCCACCCGTTGTTGATGGCAACAGTCTTGGACAGCATGGCTCCCAAAGTGACCCATTTAAGGTGGAATCAGGCATCAAAGAAGGATGTTTTATCACCCCAACCTTATTTTCCATCCTCATTGCTATGATACTTCACCTTGTTGACGGGAAGCTTCCCACCGGAGTGGAAATCACCCATCGGACAGATGGCAACAAGCTATTTAACCTCAGCAGACTGACTGAAAGCCAAAACCAAGGTCACTCCAATATGCCGATGATAACGTCGCCTGTGCACATTCAGAAGAAGACCTACAAGCCACGCTAAACACCTTTGCAGAAGCAGACGAGAAGCTCGGCCTGTCATTGGACATCGAGAAAACCAAAGTGCTCTTCCAGCAGAGAGTGTTTGAGGACCGGGACATCCGTAGGGAGACCAAGGGGCTTGTTGATAAATCCATTGTCCTTCCAGCCCTGCTCTGCGCCTGCGAAACATGGGCTGTCTACAGACGTCACACTCGACTCCTAGACCAATTCCATCAGCATAAGCAAATATCTTAGGAAGACAGGCAGACAAATGTCAGCATCTATAAGAAGGAAAGACCACCAGCACTGAAGTGATGCCTCTATGCCAGGGGTAGGGAACCTATAGCTCGGGAGCCAGATGTGGCTCTTTCCATGATTGCATCTGGCTCTCCAGAGCAGGCCGGGCCTCGGTTTCCCAACATGCAGCGGGGAGGAGTGACGCAAATGCTCCGCGACTGCCGCTTCAGCGCTGCCATCACCGCCTCTTCCTCATCCCCCGCTGCTCTCGGGGCCCTGCGCCCTCTTCGCCGGGGATGGTGGAGCCCGGTGGTGGTGCCTCATCCTCGTCTTCCTCTTCGTCCTCCGCCACGGGCCTCGGGGGAGGTGGGCCTGGCCCTGGCGCCGCGGACCCGGCCTCGCTGCCCCTGGGGGACGCCCAGCTCATCTGCCTCATTGTCGGGCAGCTCAAGAGCGCCGCCTTTTCGACGTCGACACCAAGGTCCGCCTTGGCCCCGCACCCTCCTCCCCCTTCGTTCCTTCCTCTTCCTTTTCTCTCTTTTTCTTTCATTATTTTCCTCCATCTCTCCCTACCTTCCTCCCTCCCTCTTCGTTCCTTCCTTCTTCTTCCATTCTTTCCTTCTCTCCTTCCTTTTCCCTCCCTCCCTCTCTCCTCTCCTCCATTCTCCCTCTTCCTTCCTTCCTCCCCTTCACTCTTTCCTTCTCCTTCTCTCCTTCCTTTTCCCTCTCCCCCTTCCTTCTTTCCTCCATTCTCCCTCTTCCTTTTCTCCTCCTTCACCCTTTCCTTCTCCCTCTCTCCTTCCTTTTCCTTCCCTCTCCCCTTCTTTCTTTCCTCCATTCTCCCTCTTCCTTCCTTTTCCTTCTCCCCTTCACCCTTTCCTTCTCCCTCTCTCCTTTCTTTTCCCTTTCTCTCTCCCTCTTTCCTCCATTCATCCTCTTCCTTCCTTCCTCTTCCTTCCTTTGTTCTCCCCCTTCACCCTTTCCTTCTCCCCTTCTTTTTCATCCCTCTCTCCCCTTCCTTCTTTCCTCCATTCTCCCTCCCTCTTCCTTCCTTCCTCTTCTATTCTTTTCCCCCCAAGTCTTCCTTTCTTTCTCCTTCCTTTCTTTTCACTTCCTTCTCCCTTGAGCACTCTAGCTGGAGGTCAGCTGTGACCAGCAGTGCTGTGGAATTCAAAGAGACAGGAATGGTGGGTGAAAGGAAGAAGCGTGCTGAAAGGAAGGCGCGTCAAGCCAACCGAGACCGCCTTCCACCTGGAAACCAATGCCCTCACTGTGGGAGAACATGTGGGTCAATAATAGGGCTCTGCAGTCACCTAAGGACCCCCCCCCCCCCAAGGACACTACACTTGGAGGACCACTTCGGTGAGTAAGTATGATAGGACCAATCAGAAAAGGATATTGATACCCCAGGAATAAACATGGTGTTATGTAGTGCAGTATTTTTCAACCTTTTTTGAGCCGTGGCACATTTTTTACATTGACCAAATCCTGGGGCACACCACCAACCAAAATGACACAAAATGACACTCTAACACAGTCATACATATAGTTCATATGTTTTTGAATGTATTTATACACTCAGTGTGAAACCTGGTCCTGTTTCGATGAACACAACAGAGATATCCTGGCAGGAATGGCAGAAAGACACAAACTTCCCACATAAAACTCCCATAACCAAGAGAACATGCTATAAGAGTTTGGTGGGCATTGACCTTGGGTTTTGGAGTTGTAGTTCACCTATACCCAGAGACCACTGTAGACTCAAACACTGTTGGATCAGGACCAAACTTGGCATGAATACTCAATATGCCCAAATGTGAACACAGATGGAGTTTGGGGAAAATACACCTTGACATTTGGGAGTTACAGTTTCTGGGATTTATAGTTCTCACACAATCAAAGAGCATCCTGAACTCTTGCAACAATGGAATTGAACCAAACTTGGCATATTGAACGGGTTTGCTTGGGAATTGACCTTGAGTTTGGAAGTTGTAGTTCACCTACACCCAGAGAGCACTGTGGTCTCAATGTTATGTTATGTTGTTTGTTTTCTATCCAGAATCACAATGTTGGAAGGAGGCTCACCACTTTAAGGTCCCTAAAACAGGCATGGGAAAACTTCGGCCCTCTGGGTGCTTTGGACTCCAACTCCCACCATTCCTAACAGCCTGAGGCCCTTTCCTGCAAAGCGAGCAGAGCGAGGCTGGGAAGAAGGGAGCCCGAGTGGAGAAGAAAAAGTGTTCGGCAGGAGGGGGAAGAAAGGGGACTGGAGGTTCCCATTTCCCACGGCACACCTGATGATCGCTCACGGCATACTAGTGTGCCACGGCACACTGGTTGGGAAACATTGATGTAGTGGATACAGTGGCTGCCCACTAACTTGTGTTTATGAATCTCAACCATGTGTTGACTTTTTTTTAAAAGTAACTTCCCTTCACCCGAGACCCCCGCCCTCCATAGGCCTTCATTGCAGAAGCCGCATCAGAATAGCTTTATTTGTCGTTGTGCTATTGCACAAGGAAATGACATGCCTTCCCCTGCACACGCCACAAGACCACCCACCCACCCCACGCCTGCATAAGCGACCCACCTCCTTGGTAGTCGTAAAGGGCCACTGCAGACAAGCCTCCGTCCCCCACTTCATAGATCGCTCCTCCCGTTCCTGCTGGAGAAGAAACTGGTAATGGTCAGAATCATAGACTTGGAAGAGACCCCAAAGGCCATCCAGCCCGACCCACTTCTGCCAAGAAGGAAAAGCACCACCAAAGCACTCCCGACAGATGGCCATCCAGCCTCTGTTTAAAAGCCTCCAAAGAAGGAGTTTCCACCGGACTCTGAGGAAGAGTTCCATTCCTGAACAGCCCGTGTGGTCAGGAAGTTCTTTCTTTCCTACCACTTGAACCCATGGCTTCATTGAGTCACAGCCTCCAAGGCAGTAGAAGGCAAGCCTGCTCCCTCTTCCTTATGGCATCCTGTCACATATTCCTACATGGCTCTCATGGCTCCTTCCAACCTTCTCTTCTACAGGCCGAACAGACCCAACTCTTTAAGACGCTCCTCAGAAGGATTGTTCGTGGTCTCCAGGCCTTTGATCCTTTGAGTCGCCCTCTTCCTCCGGACTCCATCCAGCTTAGAGTCAAGAACGGCTTTGCCCAGAACTGGACACAGTGTTATTCCAGGTGAAGAGGTCCAACCAAAGCAGAAAAGGGAAGCACCAGGACTTCCTTGGTCTAGACCAGGCATGGGCCAACTTGGGCCCTCCAAGTGTTCTGGACTTCAAGTCCCACCAATGGAGGGAGCTGAAGTCCAAAACACGTGGAGGGCCCAAGTTGGCCCATGCCTGGCCTAGACACTAGACTCCTCTCCCTATCGGGACCTGCCCTGTTTGCTCCTCACCTGAGGCTCCTCCATGGATGATGGGTCCGCCAGGGATCTCCTCGTAGTCTTCTCCGCCATCGTCTTTGCCCAACTCGTCGTAAGTGGCTTCCTCTTCCTCTTCGTCCTGTTCCCCGTGGACCGGTACCTCCTCATAGTCCCCTCCGGCATCGTCCTCAAAGTCCGGTGGTTCAGGGTGGTCAGAGGAGATGGCCACCTCCTCGTAGTCCCCCCCGTAGTCCTCCAAGGCCTCCACGTAAGTAGGCACTTGGGGGCACAAGGAGGTTGCAAGGGCCCTCCATCTAAGTTTCAGGATGGTAGGACGGGAGGACAGACGTCCTGTCTCACAGTTTCCTAAAGGATGGAGATACACACACACACACACACACACACCAACACACACACAAATACGATTTTGTTTTGCTAAGCTCAACATCCGCATCAAAACAAGATGCAGCACAGTGTGCTTGGTATATAAATAGAGGATTGGTAATGAGCCTCATAGTATAGGATGGGCTCTGGGTAAATAATGTGCTCCTGATACATAATGGCCCATTGGTACATAATTAGAGTCATAGTATATAATGCGCCCTTGATACATAATGGGCCATTGGTACATAATTAGTCATAGTATATGATGCGCCTTTGATACATAATGGGACATTGGTACATAATTCGTCATAGTATATAATGCGCCCTTGATACATAATGGGACATTGGTACATAATTAGTAATAGTATATGATGCGCCCTTGATACATAATGGGACATTGGTACATAATTAGTCATAGTATATGATGCGCCCTTGATACATAATGGGACATTGGTACATAATTAGTCATAGTATATGATGCGCCCTTGATACATAATGGGACATTGGTACATAATTGGTCATAGTATATGATGCGCCCTTGATACATAATGGGACATTGGTACATAATTAGTCATAGTATATGATGCGCCCTAGATACATAATGGGACATTGGTACATAATTAGTCATAGTATATAATGCGCCCTTGATACATAATGGGACATTGGTACATAATTAGTCATAGTATATAATGCGCCCTTGATACATAATGGGACATTGGTACATAATTAGTCATAGTATATGATGCGCCTTGATACATAATGGGACATTGGTACATAATTGGTCATAGTATATGATGATACATAATGGGACATTGGTACATAATTAGTCATAGTATATGATGCGCCCTAGATACATAATGGGACATTTGTACATAATTAGTCATAGTATATGATGCGCCCTTGATACATAATGGGACATTGGTACATAATTAGTCATAGTATATAATGCGCCCTTGATACATAATGGGACATTGGTACATAATTAGTCATAGTATATGATGCGCCCTTGATACATAATGGGACATTGGTACATAATTAGTCATAGTATATGATGCGCCCTTGATATATAATGGGACATTGGTACATAATTAGTCATAGTATATGATGCGCCCTTGATACATAATTTATTTTATTTATTTATTATTCAATCTTATATTCCGCTCCTCCCTGCAGGCTCGGGGCGGATCACAACAACCAGTAAAAAAGCTGCGCATACAACTTGCAGCCATACATAGCATAAAAACATAACACATAAAACCAGTATACATTAAAAACAGAAAATTCGATTTCTAAAAACTCCAGGCATAAACCCCTCAGGGCAGGATTAATCTGTCAATTAGTCAAAGGCCATTTTAAAGAGGACAGTCTTGCAAGCTCTTCGAAAAGGGCCGAGCTCTGAAATCGCTCGGGTAGCGTCAGGAAGCGAGTTCCACCATACTGGGGCCACCACAGAGAAGGCCCTCTGCCTAGTTGTGGATAGATGGCAGGAGCGGATCGATGGAACCAATAGCAGATTTTGCTCTTCTGAACGTAGTGATCTCGGGGGAACGTACGGGGCAAGGCGGTCCCTCAGATACACAGGCTCTAGACCGTGCAAGGCCTTGAAGGTAAGTACCAGCACCTTGAAGACAATTCGGTACTCTAGGAAGCCAGTGCAGTTGCCGGAGGATGGGAGTAATGTGCTCCCTCACTGGTGCTCCCACCAGCAAGCGAGCAGCGGCATTCTGCACCAGTTTGAGTCTCCGGATTGTCGACAAGGGAAGGCCAACGTAGAGGGCGTTACAGTAGTCCAGTCTCGAGATGACCGTCGCTTGGATCACCGTGGCCAGGTCATCCCTGGACAGGTAGGGTGCCAGTCGCCTAGCCTGGCGAAGATGGTAAAACACTGTTTTGCTGACCATGGAGACTTGGGTCTCCATGGTCAGCAAAGGGTCCAATTTGACACCCAAGCTCTTAACAAGGGATGACGAGCTTAATTGCTTGCCATCCAGGGTAGGCAACCGGCACCCACTCAGCCCAGGGCGACCAGGCCACAAGATCTCCGTCTTCGACGGATTCACTTTCAGCCGGCTGGAGTGCAGCCAGCCAGTCACGGCTTCGAGGCATCGATGGAAACAATCGGGTACGGTATCCGGCCTGCCGTCCATTCTCAGCAGAAGCTGGGTGTCATCCGCGTACCGATAACACTCCAGACCAAAGTCGCGA
The DNA here is from genome assembly GCA_030556195.1 of Anolis apletophallus. NCBI lineage: Eukaryota > Metazoa > Chordata > Lepidosauria > Squamata > Anolidae > Anolis > Anolis apletophallus. The sequence goes on along the minus strand of JARBWK010000009.1, from coordinate 139,885,112 downwards.
ACCAGCTGTGCCAGGGGGCACATGTATACGTTGAATAATAAGGGGGAGAGGATGGCCCCCTGGGGGACCCCACAACTTAATGGGAGTCTCCCAGAGACCCCCTCGCCCCCCTCCACATGTCCCCGATCCTGGAGGAAGGAGGTCACCCACTTACGGGCGGTCCCCCTAACCCCAGTCACGGCTAAACAGTGGGTCAACAAGGCGTGATCTACTGTATCAAACGCTGCTGTTAGACTAACAAAACAAGCAGTGCTGATCCACCCTGGTCCAGCTGGTGGCGAAGTTGGTCTGTAATGGCGACAAGCACGGTCTCCGTCCCATGCCCAATACGGAAGCCAGACTGTAAGGGATCAAGTCCAGCGGTGTCGTCTAAGAACCGCTGCAGCTGATCCACTGCTGCCCTCTCAATTACCTTGCCTAAAAAAGGCAAATTGGACACAGGTCGGTAATTGGAGGGAGCCGAAGGATCTAAATTCGGCTTCTTCAGCAGCGGTCTTACCATTGCCTCTTTCAACCCCCCTGGGAACACTCCTTGCTCAAGGGAGCTGTTGATAATCTTTCCCAGGGGGCCACGTAGCCCCTCCCGGCAGGATCTAATCAGCCAGGAGGGGCACGGGTCGAGGGAGCAGGTAGTTGGTCTAGCTCAGGGCTGTCCAACTTCTACCGGCTCAAGGGCCGGAATTCCGGTCACTGATCACCTGGGGGGCCACTCCGCCCCGCCCCGCCCCCAGCCCCGCCCCCCGCCACGCTCCTCCTCCGGTTTCGCACCCTTCTGACATGGGCATGAGCTTTTGGAAGGAGGGCGGAGCCACGGGGGACTCTTCCACCCTCCCCTCGCCATCTGTCACCCAAATGGGGGTTAATATTAACCCTCGTTTGGGTGAGAGATGGTGAGAGGAGGGTGGCAGGCAGCACCTTTCACCCTCCCCTCGCCATCTGTCACCCAAACGGGGGTTAATATTAACCCTCGTTTGGGTGAGAGATGGCGAGAGATGGTGACAGGCAGCACCTTTACCCTTCCCTCGCCATGTCTCACCCAAACGGGGGTTAATATTAACCCTTGTTTGGGTGAGAGATGGCAGGAGGGTGGCAGGCAGCAGCTTTCACCCTCCCTCACCATGTCTCACCCAAACGGGGGTTAATATTAACCCCCATTTGGGTGAGAGATGGCGAGAGGGTGGAGGGTGGCAGGACCCAGACGGGGTTAATTTAACCCCTGTTTGGGTCTCGGTTGGCTGCCAGGCCACCTTCCCCATCACCCGCCTAAGAGGGGGGTTAATATTAACCTCCTCCACTCCCTGGGAGTGGGTGTCCCGGTTTTCCCAGAGAGAGAAGGAGGAGGGGGAATGGATTCTCCTGCCTCCTCCTCTCTCTGGGAATAAACCGAGACCCTTGTCCCGGTTTATTCCTAGGGAGAGGTGCAGGCGGGTTGCAGGAGGTGCAGCCTGGATGGCTGGCGGGTGCTCGCTTCCCCCACGAGCCTTCCAGGTTTGGGGAAGGGTTTTCGCCCGGCACTCGCGTCCCTCTGGTCAGAGAGACGGGAGCCGGGTGAAAACTCCCCTGCCAGCTTGGATAGCTGGCGGGAAGCGAGAACTCTCCCTCCTCCTCCTCTTTCCCGGGCGCCGCTGCTGTCCCGTGTGCCGTGGCGCCGGTGGAAGAGGAGGAGGAGGGAGAACTCTCCCTCCTCCTCCTCTTTCCCCCCACCCGCGCCATTGCCCGGATCCCGGGCGCCGGCGCGTGCGGAAAAGAGGACGAAGGAGAAGGCAATCAGCTGACTGCCTCCTCCTTCGTCCCTCCTCTTTCCCCCGCGCGCCCTTGCCCCGATCCCGGGTGCCTGCGCGCGCGGGGGGAAAGAGGGACGAAGGAGGAGGCAATCAGCTGACTGCCTCCTCCTTCGTCCCTCCTCCTCCCCCGCGGACGCGCCGCGGCTCCGATCGCGAGCCGTGGTGCGGGGAGGCGAAGGAGGAGGGGCGAAGGAGGAGGAGCTGGCTCCCTCCCTGCCCCGCCTCCCCCGCCGCCATTTTTTTTTTTTGAAAAAAATTTCCCCATTTTTTTAAAAAAAAAGAAATCTTGCAAGAGGGTAGCAGGAGCCGTGTGCAACAGGCTGGGGGCCGTATACGGCCCGCGGGCCGCCTGTTGGGCAGCCCTGGTCTAGCTGCAGCCAGTATCCCATCGACAGCTGCTGCGTCCAGCAGTTGGAAACGGGTGAAGGTGGGCCCGCCGAGTGGCGGCGGAGTCTCGAGTTCACTCACTGTATCAAGGGTGGCTGGGATATCCCGGCGGAGGGTCGAGATTTTGTCGGCAAAAAAGTTCTGGAAAACCTCAGCTGTTGGAGCCAAACCCCTATCATTTGGGACAGCCGGAATTGTAGTGAAAGACCGAATTATTCTAAAAAGTTGAGCTGGGCGCGAACTAGCCGACTCTATCAAGGAAGAGTAATGGACTTTTTTAGCGTCCTTGATAGCTTGCTCATAAACCTCTTTAAATTGTTTATAAGCTAATCTCGATGCTCCGTCGCGACGATCCCGCCACACGTCCTCTAGCTGTCTCTTCCTCCGTTTCATCGCTCGTAGCTCCTCGGTAAACCAAGGTGAGCGATTTCTACGGAGGGTGAGAGAGCATCTGGGGGCGATCTCGTCTAAGGCAGCGGAAAGACAGGTGTTCCAATGTTCCACTTGCTCATCGACTGAGTCACTGGGGAGTTCCAAATCCCTCAGAGCATTCAGGAACCTAGTGGGTTCCATAAGTCTCTTCGGGCGAACCAATATGGGTTCGGCACCCTTACCGAGTGGGAGAGCCATTTCAAGACGGACTTCCAGGACACTGTGGTCAGACCATGGAACCTCCGTTTCAGAGGTTAGGACCACCTGAATTCCGGCCGCGAAGATCAAATCCAGGGTGTGCCCGGCCTGGTGTGTGGGACCGGTCTTGCAAAGTGAGAGTCCTAGCGCCTCTATGGTAGACACTAGGTCCATGGCTGCTGTCGAAGGGGAGGTGGTATCGGCATGGACATTGAAGTCCCCCAACACAATGAGTTTAGGGAACCTCAATGCCCACTCCGAGACCATCTCCAGCAGCAGGGCAGGCTCCCTGTTGGCGCGTTAGGTGCTCGGTACACCAACAGGAAGGCTACACTCACTGGCACCCCACACCAGACCGGCGCACTTTATTCCTGGGATGTTCGCCGTCGGAATTCTCCTGGAATTAAAATTGTCTCAGCTGAGAATGGCCACCCCCCCCCCCCCCCCGTCTCTCTGTCCTCATCTGGCAACTAGCAACAAACCCCGGTGATGCCAACTCGTGCATAATGACCTCATTTCCCAATGGGACATTGGTACATAATTAGTCATAGTATATGATGCGCCCTTGATACACAATGGACTATTGGTATACAATGGGCCTTTGGTAAATAATGGGCTATTGATATATTATGAGCTCCTCGTATATGACGGGCCCTTGTTATATAATGTGCCTTGGTACATAATGCGCCAATTGGTATATAGTGAGCTCCGTAGTATATTATGTCGCAACATTACAATTATGAAGTAGCAACAAAAATAATGTTATAGTGGGGGGGGGGGGGTCAGCACAACATGAGGAACGGCATTAAGTGGCGGTGGCATTAGGAAGGTGAAGAAACACTAGCCTAGTATATGATGGGCTCTTGGCACATAGTGCCCCCTTGGTACATAATGCATCCTTTGTACATCATGGGCTATTGGTATATAATGGGCCTTTGGTATCAAATGGGACTTTGACATCCAAAGAATTTTGCACCCGTTGGGGGGGAGGGGTGTCCCATAATGTCAAAAGGGGTCTGGACTAGATGATGTTTGCAAGCCAAAATTAGACTTCCTGGGAGTATGGCAGAGTCTTCTATAGAGGTTTCCAAGCAGAGGCTAGATGGCCATCTGTCAGGAAGGCTTGGATTGGCAGAGGGGGGTTTGTCTAGATCAGTGTTTCCCAACCTTTTTTGAGCCGCGGCACACTTTTAGCATTAAAAAAAATCCAGGGACACACCACCAACCAAAATGACACAAAATGACACTCTAACACAGTAAAGAACGGCTGGGGGATGGTGGCCTGCTGGGAGCAGCTGCTGGGAGTGCCGAAGCCGGGGGAGGGGGCGGAGCCAGGCCGGGGCAATCCCCCCCATCCCCCCCTCCCCGGCTTCAGCTCTCCCATAGCTTTGCCAGCCTTGAGGCGGCAGTGCCAAGCCATTGGTCGTTTCCTATCTCGCCACAGTTATATCGGATCCTCTTTGGGAGGTTTGATTTTCTTGCCCAAATTCCTGCTCGATATCAAATGATATCAAAAGCACGCCCCTAGAGGCGACCCTATGGCAAGCAAACTTTTAATAGCAAGCAAAAAACGGGCTGTTCCACATATACAGAATACAAAGTGGAAAAGACAGAGTGTAGGCTGATAAATAAACAATAAAGGCAAATACACAATGGGCAATTATCCCATTATTAAACTTTTTTTAGATATATAGATGATGTCCTATAAGAACATAAGAACATAAGAAGAGCCATGCTGAATCGGGCCTCAGCCCATCTAGTCCAGCATTCTGTGTCACACAGTGGCCCACTAGTTGTACACAGGGATCTCTAGCAGAAAGGAGGGCAAAACCCTCACCTGCTCCCGACCCCCCACAACCAGTACCCGGGGAAATCCTGCCTGCCTCCGTCAACACAGAGGTGGCACTTGGATGTCCATTTCAGTAGCTACTGATTCCCTTGGTGTCCATGAATCTGCCTAATCCTGCCTTGAAGCTGTCCAGGCTGACCGCTGTCACAACCTCCTCTGGAAGTGAGTTCCATAACCCAATGACCCTCTGGGTGAAGAAATATTTCCCTTTATTAGTCCTAACTTTCCTACCTTGGAGCTTCAGGGAGTGCCCCCTAGTCCTAGTGTTGTGTGACAGAGAAAATATTTTTTCTTTATTCACCTTTTCTACCCAATGCATGATTTTATACACTTCGATCAAGTCACCTCTTAGACGCCGTCTTTCAAGGCTGAAAAGACCAAGGCATTGCAACCTGATTTCGTAAGGAGCTGCTCCATCCCTTGGATCATTCTTGTTGCCCTTTTCTGTACCTTTTCCAGTTCCGTTATATCCTTCTTGAGGTGCGGTGACCAGAATTGTACACAGTACTCCAAATGTGGCCTCACCATAGATTTGTAGAGAGGCAATACAACATTTGACGACCTATTTTCGATTCCCTTCCTGATCATGCCAAGCATAGAATTTGCTTTTTTTACTGCTGCTGCGCACTGGGTTGACATCTTCATTGAGCTGTCCACCAAAACCCCAAGATCCCTTTCCTGGTTTGTCTCGGAAAGCTTTGACCCCATCAATTTGTAGGTGTAGTTGGGGTTCTTTGCCCCGATGTGCATGACTTTACACTTGTTTAGGTTAAAATGCATTTGCCACTTTGTTGCCCATTCACTCAATTTCGAGAGATCTTTCTGGAGCTCTTTACAATCAGTTTCATTTTTAACTACCCTGAACAGTTTAGTGTCGTCTGCAAACTTTGCTACCTCAGAATTCACTCCTACATCCAGGTCATTAATGAATAAATTAAAAAGTAACGGACCCAAAACTGAACCTTGGGGTACGCCACTTCTCACCTCTTTCCACCCAGAGAAATGTCCGTTTATTACCACCCTTTGTTTCCTACAGTTTAGCCAGGTTCCAATCCAGGACAAGACCTGTCCTCTGATTCCATGGCTGAAGAGCTTATTTAGGAGCCTTTGGTGAGGGACTTTGTCAAAAGCCTTTTGAAAGTCAAGGTAAACAATGTATCGTGGATGGTCATATTAATCTACACAATTTCCAAGAGTGGATGAACAATTGGCATCCGAATATTAATTTTACTTTCCAACATAGCAGAAAGGAGGTTAATTTTCTTGATCTTACCATTTTTGTTCATAACAATCAGATAAAAGTTAAAAATTATTCGAAACCAACTAGTACTAACTCCCTTCTTCATTATACCTCCTTTCACCCCCACCACCTTAAAAACAACTTACCTTTTTCCTCTCTACTAAGATCAAAAAGGAACTCTTCCTTTCCCCATCACTTTACCCAAGATGAAAATCATTTCCTTAATAACCTAAAGCAAAGAGGTTACCCTGATAGGGTATTGAATACTGCCCTCACTAGGGTAAATAACATACCTAGAGATCAACTATTGACATCCCAACATAAATCCTCTCCCTCAAAGATTGTTTGGCTTTTAACGTTATCCCCTCATTCTCAACAAATCAAGAAGATAATCAATAACTTCTGGCCTCTGGTGAGCTCTATTCCAGGCCTAGAGAATCCACCACTCATAGCATTCAAAAGATCACAAAACCTGAGAGACCTACTAGTACACACAAAAGATAATATGTTTGATAACCGTCCCCCTCCCATCCCCCTACCCTATGGCACAAAGAAATGTGGGAAATGTAGTATCTGTAGACATATTTCTTCCCTCACCCAAATTCAAAATCCCCACAACAAGATGATTTATAAGATTAACACCTGGGCAACCTGCAACTCAAAGAACATAATATATTGCATAATTTGTGGCTGTTGTGGGGGCTTTTACGTTGGTTTATCCACGAGAGAACTTAGAAATAGGATTTGTGAACACAGGTCGGGTTTTCATACTGGTTATGATAACTCAGTGTTATATATGCATTTCAAGACTTGCAACAGCAAATATGATAACTTTACTGTGACTGTACTTGAAAAGATCCACCCACAACCCCACTCTGACATCAAAAGGGTCCTATTACGCCTCGAAAATAAATTGATAATAAATTTAAACAGCGAGACCCCCCACGGGTTAAACGACAAATTATCTGTGAGTGAATTACTTGTTTAATTGGGACACCTGTGTCAGCCACTATTTAACTGCTAACTCACTGAGCTGCTACAGATACTGCCTCCATCTGCGGTGCTCCTGTTGCTCCTTGCCTTGGTATGTACCTGCCTGTCTCTTCTGTATTATACTGTGTGTTTAGATATTTTCCCAATGACCCTTGCTGTTCCCTTGCTGGTAGCGTTCTTATGTTAATACTGTATATGTACTATAATCAATCTGTATTATTGTAACTCTAGTGCTTCGACACTCATGAGATATTTTCCCAATGACCCTTGCTGTTCCTTGCTGGTAGCGTTCTTATGTAAATACTGTATATGTACTATAATCAATCTGCCATTTACACTCATGGCCACGCCCCCGGCCCTGATGAAGCCCCTATGGGGGAGAAACAAAGGCGCGCGAGACCCTTTCGTCAGCCCAAGGACGACCTTCCCTATTGATTGCCACATTGCTGTGAGAACTCACTTGAACTTTATATTATTTTGCACATTTTCCTCTGTTTGGGAAGGCGTCTGGGACTGTGCCTTGTCATTTACCACAACATTCCTCCGTTGAGCCTGGGCGTCTCGGTTCACCCCTGCGCAGGCATGTCCAGGGGGCTAAGGGGCTTCAGCCCCCTGAAATTCTCAGTGGTCAAAAGGCCTTACTGGTACATTATTTAAACTGTTATGTTTATTCATATCATGATCTGATCACCATGCTCAATATATCCCACATTAATGGGGTTATTGGGATAACAATACAAAAGGTTTGTATATTCTTCCACCCAGTCTCAGCCCCCCGAACCAAACTCAGCCCCGAATCAAAATCCTTTGCCCCTCTACCTGTTCACTGCTATTATGTTGATACATACTATGCTGGTATTTACCTTGTGATATTTGTATATTTTCATGATTGTATTCCTTTTCTACAATATATGTGTATGAACTAGAGATGACTCTATTATTGCTCACATAATTGCCCATTGTGTATTTGCCTTTATTGTTTATTTACAAGCAAACTTTTAATGACTTCCTTGTTTCTCATTTGATTGCTACAGAAAAACTTTCTGATGTTAATTATTCTCCGGGTGATACTAACTTTTTCTCCTTTAATTGCCGTTTTTTGCCTTCCAGGACAGCTTCCAGCTACTGAGAGTGTCTCCCAAGCGAAGCCAGGAAACTTGTTACTGAAATAATGCCTATTAAAATATTATTTAAAGTAACCAATTAATTTATGGCACCTGGGCTCTGCAGCGTACTTTCTCTCCCTGGTGCCCTCCACGAAGTTAGTGGACTATAACGCCCAAGCCTCCTGATACTCGCTGGAGATGATGGGGGATGAAGTCCAAAACATATGGCTGAGGCTGGATTCATAGAGATCATTTGATAATAACAGTAATAGTAATAATTCATCTTCCTTTGAGGGAAACTAGAATATCAGACATGATCATGATAATTCTTTTTTAGGGGTGGATCCAGACAATGCAATTAATGCAGTTTGATACCCCTTGAACTACCATGGGTCCATGTTATGGAATCCTGGCATTTATAGTTTGGCAAGGCACGAGGGCCATTTGCAGAGAAAGCTAAAGACCTTCTGAAACTTCAGCTCTCCATAAGTCCATAGCGATGAACCATGGCAGCTAAAGCAGCATCAGACTGCATTAATTCTAGATACACCCTCATGCGTTGGAGGGAGGAAGTCCACTTCAGGATTTGGATTAATAATAATAATACACTTTATTTATATTCCGCTCTTCTCACCCCGAAGGGGACTGAGCGGATTACAGGTACACATACTTAGCATACAATCCTTGCCTGTTGCAGCCTAGACCTGGAGGATCCCTCAGTAAACCACCACGAAGCAGCCGTGATTAAATGCTTTATTTAGAATAGGTAGAAAAAGGACCGAGGTAAAAATATAGTCCACTGATGCTCCCAGCATCCAAGTATTGCAGCGCAATAGTTCTTAAAGAGTTCAGAGATCCAATAAATGAAGAAATAGTCTGGAAACCCCAATGAGCTTAAATCCGGGATAAGTCCTTGGCAAACGAGAGCTTGGCCGGATACTTGAGTACCGTGATGTGGAGGCGCTGCGGCCTGGTCCTGAACTTGAGTTCTGTGGAGCTTGGCAATGGAAGCTTAACGTTGGCGCGAGATCCCGAGCGCCAACGGGAACCAGCTTAAATAGGTTCCCCCATGTTTTGGCCTCGGAGGCGCAGACTTCGGTGCAACTCTTTCCCAAGAATAGTGTGTGGGCCTGACTTTCCCAAGCCGCCCGAAGAAGGCAAATATGTCAGCTCGTTAGCGGCTGCACCTGGAGAAGGGGGGGGGGGGAGACGAGGTTTCGCCTTCCAAGCGTTCCTTATCAGCCTGAGAAGAAGGAAGGCTGCGTCTGGCCTTGACCGCTGGCTGACGTGGAGGCCTCTGCAAAGGCTTTCTCTCAGCCCGAGTTGGTGTCTTGGATTTAACATGGCTTCTATCTGGCTTGGCTATGGAGTCAGGCTGGGGCATAACACTGCCATTTCACATACACACATATAGACGAAAAGAGGCAAACTCTGGCCACCAGGGGGAGCTGACGCACTCCTCGTCTCTCAGTGTTCCCAGCGTCCCTTGTTGTTCCTTCCGCATTCCTCAGCGTTCCTGGAGTTCTTTAATGGCCTCATAATTCAGTTAAAATTTGCCTCCCCACTTAATGTGGTACCTTTATCACCTACTTGACAGATGCAACTGTCTTTCGGGCTGCAAAGGTCAGCAGCAGGCTACACTTAAAGGTCGAGCACCCACCTCAACCCGGGCAGGCCTCAAACTCATGACCTATTGGTCAGAGTGATCTTTTGCGGCTGACACTTATCCAGCTGCGCCACATTCCCGGTGCATAACTTCCAAGGAATCTCCTGAATCCGCCCGAATCTCTTTTGCAGGGTGGGTTGTGTAATTTCACCTCCACTGAATCGTGGGTTCGGAAACCTAGCATGCTCACCTCCTCCCAGAAGGCCAAATCAAAACACAGACGGGTAGAAGGCAAAGGTCTTTAATTCTCAGTGGCCAAACAGGATATCAACAGAGCTGGTGCTCAGTGTACTGACATTATCATCGTAGGCTATCACTTCTGGCCAAGTGTGATTGTCTTCCAAGGTCTTTGCAAGGTCAATTAATGTCATGTACAGGGGTTGAATTTCTTCCTTGCATTTTTCTTGGAGCTGTCTTGCAGTATATTGTTTTATACTGTTTTAGTACTATACTGCTGTTAAATTGTATGTTTATGTGTCACAATGCACGGACTTGGCCGGCCCCTTAATCACACACACAGAGACGGTATTCAGCTAACTACTTTATTAAAGAATAAAAACAGCAGAAAAGGTAATTGTCCAAAATGCAAAAGCAATCAAAGTAATAAGTATTGTCCAAAAGCAACTTGGCATGAAAGTTTCCAAGACTTGGCAAGGTTCCGCTTAGCAAAAGCGAATCAGGAACAAAACAAGGTACAAGATCCAAGGCTTCCTTGGCAGGCCACTAGCCCAAACTTAGCTCCGTGGTCTAGCCTCGCTAACACGTCTGCATAGGATAGACGTGGCCGAGGTACTGAGGATCCGTTCCCACGGATCCTCTACTTAATCTTCATGGCGAGGACCCCGACGCTCTAGGCTTCTCCTTCTCCAATCTGTGGTGCGGGACCTCGGTCTGTCTAGGCTATGAAACCAACCCCTCCTGCTAGACTCGATGTTCCGTCTCCTATCAAAGGTTCGGCCTTGCCTCCCAGCACCTGGGTCTCTATCTCCGTGAGAGTCAAACTCCCTATCTACTTCCCAGCTATCCTCCTCCAGGTCTTCATGCATTCTTTCTAGCGATCCTCGCCCCCCCCGGCCGTTCATACTCTTCACTATCACTGCTTTCAGTTTGCACCTGGCTTTCCATATCCTCGTAAGGATCAGGTCAGCCTTCATCCCAGGCTAGGCTCTCTGTGGGAGAAGAAGGCCCAGCTATGGCAAAATCTCCTTCCAGCCCCTCTAAATCCTCTTCAGAATCTATCTCAGCTGCTGCTGGCTCTAATGCAAGTGGGACCCCTGGCGCTGTCCCATGCCCCTCAGGCACGAACGAGAACTGGGTTGCTACATTATGTTCTGGTACGAGCACCATAGGGTGCTGATTTGTTAGCCGTCCTGAGTCCCTCTGCGGATGTTGAGATAGGACGGGATATAAAAGCCCTAAATAAATAAATAAATAATACCCTCTGTTCCTCTGTTTGTTGTTTTGGTATGTCTCGGAAGATGCCTGTGCCTAAGTTTAGAATCTGAATATTGGGCTCTTCCCAAGGGCGTAGTATATTAGTGGTATTTTTGTAGAATGTACACAGTTTTGTAGAATGTACACAGTACACAACTTCTGCAGCTTGTGGCTTGAAGTTCTGTCCAAATTAAGACTTTCAGTGATTTTCGAGGTTGGAATGCCTCCAAGCATGCCAACCACTCTTGATCCCACTGTTGCTCTCTTTTGACATAGTCGTCCCATTTCAATGTATAAGTCCTTGTATTTCGTGATCTTTTTCAGTTCTTTGTCCTCTACGGTCCCAATTCAAGGTGCAAGTTATCACCAATAAGGCTCTGAATCAGTGGTTCTCAACCTGGGGTCCCCAGATTTTTTTGGCCTACAACTCCCAGAAATCCCAGCCAGTTTCCAGCTGTTAAGATTTCTGGGAGTTGAAGGCCAAAAACATCTGGGGACCCCAGGTTGAGAACCACGGCTCTAAATGGTTCGGGACCTGCCTATCTTCGTGACCGCATCTTCCCTTACGAACCCACATGTTCCCTAAGCTCTTCTGGGGAGGCTCTTCTCTCGCTCCCACCTCTGTCTCAGGCTCAGTTGGTAGGGACGAGGGAAAGGTCCTTCTCGGTTGTCACCCCCCAGCTCTGGAATTCCCTCCCCAGGGAGACTAGGCTGGCACCCTCCCTATTGTAAAGATCTAAAGCAGGCCTGGGCAAACTACGGCCCTCCAGGTGTTTTGGACTCCAACTCCCACAATTCCTAACCGCCTACCGGCTGTAAGGAATTGTGAGAGTTGGAGTCCAAAACACCTGGAGGGCCGTAGTTTGCCCAGGCCTGATGTAAGGACATGGATGTTCCGTTGTCTGTTGGATCATACAATTCCCTGGACAGTTGGCCCAGCTAGGTTCGAAATCTGTCCTTGCACTTTACTACCATACTATAAGTTACAATGATTGTATCTAAATTGCTCTTATCCTTATTCCTACTATAAGATATATGCACTTTATTCACTAGCCCTACATCCTAAATTGTGGTACACCAGCCCGGCCACAACGAGACTTGAATTATACTATTTATTTATTTATGTATTTCCAACATTTGTACCCCGTTCTTCTCAACCCTCAAAGGGGGACTCAGGGCGCCTTACAAGGGCAACAATTCAATGCCAATACGTACAGAACACATACACAATATATCGCAACGTTACACATTAAATAAAAACATTATTGACAACCTTTTAGCCAAATCCAATCAAATTCAGACTTTGTCAGTGCCTGTCCATTGGCAGCTCCCCAAATGCCTGGCCCCAGAACCATGATTTAAGCTTCTTCCTGAAGGAGAGGAGGGATGGAGCTGACCTAATCTCGCTGGGGAGGGTGTTGCAGAGGCGGGGGGCCACCATCGAGAAGCCCATGTCTTGTCCCCGCCAAACGCGTTTGCGAGGAAGGCGGGACTGAGAGCAGGGCCTCCCCAGACGATCTTAAAGTCCAAGGTGTGACGTAGGAGATACGTTGGGACAAGTCAGCTGGGCCAGAACGGTATAGGGCAGGGCTGCCCAGGAAGTTGATCGCGATCGACCAGTCGATCCCGGGACCAAAGGAGGTCGATCCCAGCTGGATGGGGCGCTTCTCAGAGGGGGCGGAGCCAGGCCGCACCAAGCCCCGCCCCCTCCCCAGCTTTGGCAGGTTTGTGGAGGGCAGGGCCAAGCCAGCCTTGTGCTAGCTATGCCACCACTGGCTTGGCATTGCCATCCTCAAGCCTGGAGAAGCTGCTGGGAGCTCCAAAGCCAAAGGGGAGGGGCTTGGTGTGGCCTGGCTCCGCCCCGCTGGCCAAGCCCCTCCCCCTCCCCTCTCCAGCCTTGAGGAGGTAGGTAGATCTAATTTGGTTTTAATATGAGTAGCTCGCATGCTGAAAAAGTGTGGGCACCCCTGGTATAGGGCTTTATAGGTCAAGACCCTTGAATTGTGCTCGGAAATGGACCGGCAACCAGTGGAGCCAACGCAACAGGAGGTGGCATGCTACCTATATGTTGGTATTGGCTTTTGTTTCTGATGCTTGTTTAATATACTTTTATAATGTTGTTTCATGTTGTTTTATACTGATGTTATGTATTTTAAATATGCTATGTTTTAACTTTGTTGATTGGGCTTGGCCCCACATAAGCCGCCCCGAGTCCCTTCAGGGAGATAAAGATTGTTGTTTTTGTTGTTGTTGTTGTCTCCTGGTACTGCAACGTCTATAATTGTAGGGCAGCATGCCGAGACTTGGCCTGCCCAGGTGTATTTTATTGTCACCCGCCCGAGCCTGTAGGGAGGAGCGGAATATAATTGTTGTGGGGAGAGGCTTGCGTACCCTAATGAAGTTGTGAGCTATGCTGGCGGTGGCATAATAGCCACCGGTAGGGCCTCCCAGGCCAGACGGGTCACAACCGAAGGGTCTGACGAAGAGCATCAATGGGCAGGATGGGCTCTCTAGCCTTTTGGCAACCATCCTAGAGAAGGAAAACTCTAAATTCAAACCCGGGCAGATGGTGCTCGTCAGAGAAGGAAACTCGAACCAAACCTACGACCTGAGGACCTTGCTGCCACCGTCCAAGCTTGCTAGGCCCCAGCAGTTCCCAAACTTTTTTGGCCTACCGCCCCCTTTCCAGAAAAAAAATTACTCACCACCCCCCTAGAAATTATTTTTTTAATTTTAATAACAATTAAACAGAAAGATATACGTATTAATGTTTCTACCTTTTTTGTAAAATTAAATGTTTTAATTTAAATGTTATTTTAATTGCATGTTGTTTTCATGGCATTGAAAAAAGAAGGGGCCGGCACTGGACAAGCGAGGCCCACCTTGAAAAGCGCCTCCCGCTCGCCCCACCCCGCGCCAGGCCCAGCAGGATGCGCTTTCGAGGAGGTCCCCATTGGAAGAAAGAGGCAATACGCAGGACTGCGCCTTGGGCGGGGTTGACGAGAAGGAGGAGGCGTGCGCTGCGGTTTCCACAGCAATGCCTGCCCGGGGATCACGCACTTGCGACTGTGTCCCTGCGAGTTGGAATCCCCGGGCAGGCATTTCCGGGGAGACCACAGCACGCGCCTCCTTCCTCTCGTCAAGCCCACCCACAGCACAGTCCTGCGTATCACCCCTTTCTTCCAACAGGGGCGGCCTTGCAAGCACGCAACCCTGCAAGTGGCAAGCAAGCCTGGCTCATGCCACCGCCCCCTTACAGGGGTTCAGCACCCCCCAAATTCTCCTGAGCCTCCCAGCGCCCCCTTGGATCGCTCCACCGCCCACTAGGGGGCAGTACCGCCCACTTTGGGAACCACTGGTTTAAAGGGTGAGGCCAGTTCTGTGCACGCTGCGCTCCACCAGAAAAATCCATTGCACAGGCTCGAAGGAGATAACCAACCTCTGAAAAAGCATCAACGTGCTTGTAGAAAGTGTGGGATGAGTCCTTCCTAAGAATCTTTGTTCGCAAAGTAATGATCATTATCCAAACCCAGAAAAGCCATGGTCCGTGTGTCATCGTCGTCCCCCCCGAAACGTACGAAAAAGTAGGAGCTCTTCAACAGTGGAATTGGCTGCTTCCTTGGAGTCCAATGGAGTCTCCTTCTCTGGAGGTTTGGAAACAAAGACTGGATGGCCTTCTGTCAGGAGGGCTTTGTTTGTGTCTTCCCACATGACAGAAGGAGATTCAACTGGGACTCTTCCAATCATATTGGTATATGATGCCTAAGAGTCTGGTGGAGTCTCCTTCTTTGGAGATCTTTAAGCAGAGACCGGGTGGCTATCTGCATGGAGGGCTTTGACTGTGAATTCCTGCCTGGCAGAAGAAGGTTGGATTTGGTGGCCTTTGGGGTCCCTTCCAACTCTAGGAGCCTGCGATTGTATGAATCCAAAAATCGGACCATTTGGAAGAGCGGGATTCCCATGAGACTCCTCACATAAGCTCCAAGGAAGGGACTATGATGATGCAACAGCAGGAAGAGCAGGGAGGAGGAGGAGGATAAAAAGGGAGACACCTAGGACCCATCACCCTCCACCAAGTACAGGTCTGTGAGCAATCCCTAGATCTCTCATTTAGACGCCAGCAAGCAGACGGAGTCCCTTCAGACCAGCCAGATCCTCTTCCTCCCTCAAGTCTTTGCCAGCTTCACGATGCAAGGAGGGCAGGAGCCGGTTCCTGAACAGGTAAGACGTGGGCACTCAAGGTGCGGGATACCCTTTGCCCCCAAAATGCTCACTTTTGCTGGACAGGGATGCATACACCTGCGCAGGGCTCCCACATCGTGACACACTTGAATCTGCCATAGGTTTGATTAGGAAGCTTGAAGGATCCATCCAAGGTTCTTCACCATATCCCACAAATTAGTAGGAGAACCTTGGATACTTTGTTTATAGGTCTAAATAAATTCCAGAGCTGGATCACCACCCCGTCGGCGTGAGAAAGGGATCTAGGTGTCTTTGGAGACTAGAGCTGATTGGCCCAATCTCCCCAAAATTAATTTCAACAGGGAGAAACGTATGATACTACAGAAAATAACAAAAGGCAGAGATATAGGATGGGTGACCCTTGGTTTGGAAACAGTCCATGGAAAAGGGATCTTGGGATCTTAGTAGATCACAAGCTGAACGTGAGCCAAGGGTGTGGTGCCGCAACTGAAAAGGTCAATGTGATTCTAGGATGCTTCGGTAAGTCATAGTCCCAATGTATTCTGCTTTGGTCAGATCTCATATGGAATAATAGCCCTGTGTCCAGTTCTGGGCAAAGCCATTCAAGAAGGAGATGGACAAGGTGGAAAGTGTCCAGAGAAGGATTGGAAACCAAGTCCTTTGAGGAGTGGCTGAGGGATCCCGGGGATCTTTAGCTTGGACAAAAGGAGGCTGAGAGACGGCATGGGAGCCAGGTTTAAATATTTGAATGGAGGTCGCATTGAAGAGGGAAGGAGATTGTTTCCTTTTGCTTCAGAGACCAAGGCGCAAGGGAGCACCGAGTTCAAGCTTCGCCCAAACATTAAGAACTTCCTGGTAGTCGGAACTATAGAAGAATGAATTGTTTATTGTACTAGCCATAGGCCATGACATAAAATATACAACTTCTAAAAGTACAACAAGCACTTTCCTATATAAACATTAAAACACGTTACATATACTGGCTTTTAAAAATACAGCAGTAGTGACATTTTTTATTTTTATTTTTATAGATAAGTTTTTATTGGTTTTCCCCCCTCTCCCCCCCCCTCCCCTCCTTGTGCATACAGTTAATACATCAAACTACAGAGGTTACATTTGAAATATCAGTCTCAGTCTTAATTTTTCTACTCCACCTCTTAACACATTTTCTAAATAATTTCTAACTGGTTCCCACATCCTCTTTGTTATTATTATCTTTTCAATTTTATCTATATTATTCCATTTACAATTTGTTATTTCCACATTTAACATATTAATTATATATTTATACCAGTTGGTCAATGTCCATTTTGCTTTATCCTTCCAACCCCTCACTAGCACTATCTGTGCACACGCTATTAATTTGTCAATCAATTTTTCTTTTTGCACATTCTTCACTCCTATTATCCGTGCATGTAATACATTTCTATTAACTATTACTATATGTAAATCTAACATTCTATTGATTTCTCCTTCAATCATTTCCCAGTAATCTTGCGCTCTATCACATTCCCATATCATATGATTGAACACCCCTCTTTGTTCACAGCCGTGCCAACACTTATCTTTCATCACACAAAGCGTGAAAGTTGTGCAGGAGTTCTGGACCATTTTTGTAACATTTTCCTTCTGGCTTCCCTTAATGCATTATACTTTTCTCTTGCTATATTACTTATTTCCCTCTGGATGTCTTCCCTCTCAATTTCCACGTCCAATCTCCATGTATGGAAAATTTCCTCTATTATTTCTTCCTTTACTGTTATGATTTGTTCGTACAGATCTCCTGCCACTTTCTTCTCCCCTCTCAAACATTTCCTAATCACCTTCTCAAATGGACTATCCCGTTCTCTTATTTTTTCCCTTCGTCTGAAAATTTCCTGTCTTATGGCCCAGCTTTGGATCCAGTTCCCTGACCCAATCCAGTTCTGAATTTCTTTTTGTTCAACAGGGTTTCCATCCTCTGTGTACAAATCCTCCACTAACCTTTTCCCTCTACTTTCGATTAATCTCAGTGTTCTACCTATGCTTACATCATTATTATAATTCATTTGCCATATAGTTGCCACCTTGCTTTCGTTGCCTGGGTTTAACTTCTTCTTTCTTTTTTTCCACACTTTTACTGTTCCTTTAAAGGGTTCCTTAAATTCTGTTTCCTCTCTCCTCTTCCATTCCGTAAATATTATTTCTTTTCCTTTAATATTATTTATTATCTTTTCCATATTTACCCATTTTTTCCCGTATACTGTATTTCCAGCAATCTTTGTATTTGAAATGCATCATGGTAAACTTCTAAACCTGGGATCCCCCAGAATACAGCAGTAGTGACATGACCGCAATTACAATGTCTGATTCGCGTCATCCCAATATATCTCCATTTCCTTTTTCGCTTCTGCAGTGCAGTTTACTATTTTGGCTCGAATTTTTTGAGCTGCAACTGCAAATGTGGCAACCTTTAATGCAATCTTTTTGGAACAATCTGCTAACAAGTCACAGACAACTGCTGACTGTTGCCATGCTGCCCTTTCTTCCAAAAGTGTTCCCAGGAGATTGTTTCGAGGGTCATTATACAACGGGCAATGTAACAGATAGTACTGTGTACAATTCTGGTCACCGCACCTCAAGAAGGATATAACGGAACTGGAAAAGGTACAGAAAAGGGCAACAAGAATGATCCAAGGGATGGAGCGGCTCCCTTTACGAAATCAGGTTGCAACGCCTTGGTCTTTTCAGCCTTGAAAGACGGCGTCTAAGAGGTGACTTGATCGAAGTGTATAAAATCATGCATGGGATAGAAAAGGTGAATAAAGAAAAAATATTTTCTCTGTCACACAACACTAGGACTAGGGGGCACTCCCTAAAGCTCCAAGGTGGAAAGTTAGGACTAATAAAGGGAAATATCTCTTCACCCAGAGGGTCATTGGGTTATGGAACTCACTTCCAGAAGAGGTTGTGGCAGCGGTCAGCCTGGACAGCTTCAAGGCAGGATTAGACAGATTCATTGATACCAAGGGAATCAGTAGCTACTGAAATGGACATCCAAGTGCCACCTCTGTGTTGATGGAGGCAGGCAGGATTTTCCCCGGGTACTGGTTGTGGGGGGTCGGGAGCAGGTGAGGGTTTTGCCCTCCTTTCTGCTAGAGATCCCTGTGTACAACTAGTGGGCCACTGTGTGACACAGAATGCTGGACTAGATGGGCTGAGGCCCAATTCAGCATGGCTCTTCTTATGTTCTTATGTGTTAAATCCTCTCTTTCCCCAGACCCACAGACAAAAAGACGTTGGGCATGGGGGATCCCTCTATATCTTCCCTCTAACCAGCCTGATGGCATTGTTTGAAAGCGCAGGGGCTGAAAATGCTTTTCTAAGGGCTGCAGATATTAAATCTTGAAGATATTGTTGACAATATTGGTCACTCTTTAGTAGAAGATACCAAGTGGAGAAACCCTGCTGTTTACTAGTCCGCAAGTTTTCAATTACATCCACCTCAAAGATTTTGTCTCTAATCACCTTCTTGTTCAGCTGCATTAGGGTTGTTGTTGACCCCTCAAAATACTTTTTTAAATAGACTTTATTAAGAATATATAAAAACAAGACAAAAACAGAAAATGCACACAATATAGGGCGACTGTCACTCAGCCCTATATATATAGAAAATAGTTAGAAGGGGGAATAAAGGAGATTGGGGAGATTAAAAGCAGAACAGAGAGAGAGGATAAAAAGACGTCTTCACATCTCAAACGTAAAGGTCAAAGTTTGTTCTTCACTTTACAACATTCTGCATAGTTAATTTATATAATTAAACCCTTTAATAAAATGTTATTTTTGTTTTTCATAAATTTAACAAAAGGTGCCCATGTTTGGTCAATTTTTTTTTGAGTTTTCCTGTAGTAAACATGTGAGTTTTATCATTTTCCGCAATGTCCAAAGTTTTTAGAAGCCATTCGCCTTCATCGGGTATCTCACTTGACTTCCAGTACCTTGCATAGGTGATTCTTGCAGAGGTCGTGAGGTAGGTCGCCAGTTTTTCTATATCTTTATTCTTAAGTTGTCCTGTAATGTTTAACAAATAAAGTTCTGGTTTTTTGGGTACTTTCATTTGCCACGGTGGTCCATGCTCTGGTTACATCCCGTATTGATTACTGCAATGCTCTCTACGTGGGGTTGCCTTTGAAGACTGTTCGGAAGCTGCAACTAGTCCAATGGACAGCAGCCAGGTTGATAACAGGAGCGCCATTCAGAGAGCGTACAACTCCTCTGTTGTGCCAGCTCCACTGGCTGCCAGTTTGCTACCGGGCACAATTCAAAGTGCTGGCTTTAGCCTTTAAAGCCCTAAACGGTTCTGGTCCAACTTACCTGTCCGAACGCATCTCTCCCTATGAACCATCGAGATGTTTAAGATCATCTGGAGATGCCCTGCTCTCGGTCCCGCCTTCTCCGCAGGTGCGACTGGCAGGGACAAGAGACAGGGTCTTTTCAGTGGTGGCTCCTCGGCTTTGGAACGCCCTCCCTAGAGACATCAGATCGGCCCCCTCCCTCCTGACATTTCACAGGAAGGTTAAGACCTGGTTATTTGAGCAGGCATTTCCTGATGAAATATAAGGCTTAATTAGATATATGGAGTGATGACGATGCGATGGAAACTGATTTCAACATGACGCTGAGACTGCAATTGTATGTTTTGAATTGTTAATTTGTTATTATATGGTTTTTCTGGTTTTGCCTTGTTGCTGTGTTGTATTGAGGGCAGAGACCGCCTGTGTAAACCGCCCCGAGTCGCCTTCGGGCTGAGAGGGGCAGTATAGAAACGTGACAAATAAATAAATAAATAAATAGTATTTCCTGCATATTTCTATGCACCATATTCCAGTACTTATAGGCTAGTTTACAGGTCCACATTTGGTGAAAGAAAGTACCTTTTTCTCTTGTTTGCACTACCAGCAGAGGTCATTATTGTTTTTATTAATTTTTGCTAATTGGCTAAGAGTAATATACCATCTGTATATCATTTTATATTAATTCTCCCTTAAACAATAGGCATAGGGTATATTTCATTTTTACTCTCCATAGATTTTCCCAGTCTTCTATTGGAATATTAAAGCCCAAGTTTAATGCCCATTTTTTCATATAGTCTTTAATGTCAGGCCAGCCGAACGCCTTAGATGAACCACGCGGACTCCTTCCGGTCAATTCAATTTCTTTATTCAGGAACATAACAGTTGAAGTCAAAAAGTACTGTCCCAACCCACCCCAGCCCTTTTATACCCCTACCCTGGGAACCATCCCTTCTCCCCAGTCTCACGGGGAGGTGCAGATCCCTTGGGAGCGGCCCTATCTCCCTGCTCCCAGCCGGCCAGCTGGGGATTGTTATGGCTAGGGTGCTGGTCGGGATCCGGATCCCATCGGCCTTGTTGATGGCCGTGGGCATCGATCCCTGACAGGACAGCCACCTCCTCTTCCTCCACCTCCTGTGAAAATAATGAGGTGCCATTAGTCTCCAGGCCCCACGGGACCATGGTAACGCTTCAGCAGACTGCAGTGAAATGAAGGGTGCACCTTACCCATACCCTTGGGCAAGGCCAGCTCATAGGTCACCTGGTTAATCGTCCTGACAACCTTGAATGGCCCCAAGTACTTGGGTCCCAACTTGCGGGACGGCAAACCCAACGTAATGTTTTGGGCTGACAGCCACACCAAATCCCCTTCACAATAGGTCTCAGCCCCCTGCCGCTTGCGATCGGCGAAGCGCTTGTGGGTGCGCTGTGCCGTGCCCAATGCCTTTGTTACCCTTTCCCAATCCTCTCTAGTGTCGCACCTCCAAACTCCTTCCTTCCCCTCTTCCTGCCATTTCGGGAGGCGAGGCAGGGGGGGAACCTCCTGCCCATATATGATGGAGAAAGGGGTTTTACCAGTGGACGAGTGCACCGACCCGTTGTATGCCATTTCTGTATACGGGAGTAAGTCAGCCCAATCAGTCTGCTCCTGGTTGGTATAAATGCGGAGGTAATGGCTTAAAGTCTGCTGCGCTCTCTCCACACTGCCATTACTCATAGGGTGATACGCTGACGTAAGGTTACGCTCCGCCCCTAAGCTCGAGAGGAACTGGTCCCAAAACTGGACAGTGAACTGGACCCCCAGGTCGCTGATAACCTGTTCCGGACACCCATGTAACCTGTATATATGCTGTATGTACAGTTTGGCCAATCTCTCTGCGGATGGCAGTTTGGTTAAGGGGATGAAATGTGCCTGTTTCGAAAACAGGTCGAGCATGGTCCAGATGTATCGAAACCCCCGGTCTCTAGGCTCCCCATTCGGCCCTCCAGCTCGGCCACCTGCGTTGGAGAAGTCGCTCTCGGACTCTCCTCTCCTCGGGAAGCGGCGGCGGCCTCCCCTGCCCGGAATGGGCCCTCACGCTTGCTCCAGGCCTCCGTCATCCTGGTCTCGTCCGGCGTGAGGTTCCAAAGCGGCATTGGCGCCTCTGCCCCAATGCCTGCTCCGCCAGCAGCTTCCCCCTGCATATTGAGTCTCTCCGGATTGCCCGGGAAAACTCGATGACTTTTTGGCTTCTGTCAGGCCAGCCGAACGCCTTAGATGAACCACGCGGACTCCTTCCGGTTAATTCAATTTCTTTATTCAGGAACATAACAGTTGAAGCCAAAAAGTACTGTCCCAACCCACCCCAGCCCTTTTATACCCCTACCCTGGGAACCATCCCTTCTCCCCAGTCTCACGGGGAGGTGCAGATCCCTTGGGAGCGGCCCTATCTCCCTGCTCCCAGCCGGCCAGCTGGGGATTGTTATGGCTAGGGTGCTGGTCGGGATCCGGATCCCATCGGCCTTGTTGATGGCCGTGGGCATCGATCCCTGACACTTTAATAGGTTCTTTTTCATTTCCTAGATCTAATAGGTATCTAGAAATTGAGGAAACCAGGTTTTTTTCTGATTGGAGCCATATTTTTTCTATTTTAGGTGCAGTCCACTCTCATCCAATTTGTTTATCTTTTTTAAATCTTGCATTTAGCTGGTTATATTGAAACCAATTAAGTTTCCAGGCTTGAAGTTCACCTTGGTTCTTAAGTTGGAGATTAGGTCCTTCTTTCTTTAGCAGATCTTTATATCTAGGCCAGCTTTTTTCATTTACTATTTTTATTTGAAAAGCTTCTAGGGGGGGATACCCAGGTAGGTATTTTAGTATCGAGTAGGTGCTTGTTCTTATTCCAAACGCTAAAAATTGCTGCCCTTATAATGTGGTTATTAAAATTTCTGTCTTGTATTGTTTTATTATAAAATAGATAGCCATGCCACCCATACTTGTTATAGTATCCTTCTAAATTTAATAATTCTCTATTTTTTTAATTCGACCCATTCTTTCATACCAACTAGGCAGTTTGCCTCATAATATGATTAAATTAGGTACTCCGAACCCGCCATTGTACGTTCTCTTTAGCAAATATTTTAAAATACTGATGGAGCAGGGCTAACCAGTGTTGAGCCCAACCTCCTCGCTTACATTGCATTGTTTTGTTATACTCTCACCCTCCATTTCCAGGAGTCTCTTCCCACATGAAATGTTGAGCTTCTCAATTCTGGTATTAAGTGAGGGAAGATCCACTTCAAGCCTTAACAAGGAAGATGGTGTCCCGGGGAGAGGGGCCAAAAGGGCTCTTACAAACTTATTCTGGATGCATTCGATCTGTTTTGTGTTACTCTGCCCCCATATTTCTGCTCCATATAACAGGGCTGTCCTGGGGCCCAAGGGCCGGAATTCGCCTGGTCCCTGCCCCGCCCCGCCCCTTCCTCCTCGCCAGCGCGAGGAAGAGGAAAGAAAGCCCCACCCCCGATGCTGCGCACGCGCGGCAGTGGCCCGAAGGGTGGGGCCTCCCCTTGGCTCCGCCCTCCCTCCCAAAGTGCCACGCCGGGCGGCAGAAGCGGGCGAAGAGCCTAGAAGAGAAGATTGTTTAAAACCATTCTTACATTCTGGGTTGTCTTCCTGGAATAAAGCCTGCCTGGTCTTCATGCAAAAATTTAGCTGGGATTGACTTCAATCTGTTTGCCAAAATTCAGGCAAATAATTTGGAATCACAGTTTAGTAGCTAAAATTGCCTATGATTTTTTTTACATGCTCCGTGCCTCTATACCAGGGATGGGCAATCCCAGGCCCCTTGGGCTCTTTTCTCAGGCCCTCTTCTCTCACACTGTTCTTATCTTTCCTTCTTTCTATCATTCCTTCCTCTTTCCTTTTCTTCCCACCCTTTTTCCTTCCTTTCCTTCTGCCCTTTTGTCCTTCCTTCCCTCGTTCAACCCTCCTTCCCTTTTTCTCTTTATCTCCTTCCTTCCTCCCTCCCTTTCCGTCTTTCCTTCCATCTCTTTCCTCCCATTCCATTCCTCTCTTCCTTCCGCCCACCCTTCTCTTTTTGCCTCTTCCTTTCCTCCTGGGGATGTTGAGCTGGGAGAAGGTAGAGAGGAACCACGTTTCAAGAGAGAACTAAGCAGAACCCATTCCTTCCTTGATGTTTGACTGCCATGGCTGTATGGTGTTATGAGTAAACATGAAAACTGGGATGTCTTCTCCAGTTGGCTATAGCTTCCGGCGCTCTGGTTAGGAGTAATAGGGGTTGCCAACTGGAGAAGACATCCCCAAGGACTCATGCCATACTACCACACCAAACATGTTCTTAATACGCTTTTTCATGTTTACTCATAATACCATACAGCCATGGTAGTCAAAGATCAAGGAAGGAATGGGTTCTGCTTAGTTCTCTCTTCACTGATTCTGGCTGGAGTTGCAGATTTCAAAGGGGATAGTGGCCAATTGCAGAAGGATTGTAAGCGGGGAGGTGGATCTAATGCCGTCTCCTCTCTCCCAAAACACTATACGATCCACTGAAGCTGTTATCCACAGCTTCTCTTTGGCCAGATGCAGAGGATAACCTCACCCAATTCCTGCTCAGAGCAAGGGGACTTCCATCTATTTGACCAAACCAACCCAATGCATTGCAACTCAACTCAATCAACCCAACACAACTCAAAGAAGTTTGATACAACTCAGAGTAACACAATGTAATCCATTGCAACTCAAGCCAGTTGAAGTCATTTTAGTGCAACTCAACCCAATACAACCTCACTCAATTAGCCCAAGCCAAGCCAGTTTAATTCAACTCAAAACAACTCAACCTACTGCAACTCAATCAACCCAACTCCAAGGAGTTCCATATAGCCCAGAGCAACCTAACCCAACCCAATGCAACTCAGTCAACCCAATCAACTTAGTTCAGTTCAATACAACACAACTCACTGCAGCTCAGCTCAATCAACTCAATTCAGTTTAATTCAGCTCAATACAATCCAACCACACTCAACCTACTGAAACTCAACTCAATCAACCCAACCCGAAGCAGTTCAACACAGCTCAGAGCAACCTAACCCAACCCAAGGCAACTCAACTCAGTCAACCCAATCAAGTCAGTTCAACTCAATACAACTCAGCCCACTGCAGCTAAGCTCAATCTACTCAACACAGTCTAATTCAGCTCAGTACAAACCAACTCAACACAATGCAATTAAATTTAATCAACCCAATTCAACATAAACCAACCCAAACCTTCTCATGTTCCACAAGTAAAAAAAATGGGCCAGACAAAATAAGTCAAATAAACCAGAAAATTCACCAACATATCAAAAGCCATCTCTACCAATATACTGAACACACTTAAGAGTGGCAGATAACCTCAACCCATCCTTCGGAAATCCAAAAAAAAAAAAGCAATGTGCAATATTTTAGTTGAGCAGTCCTGTGTTTCTCCTTCCCATTTCCAGGTAGCATTCAGCTGCAGTTCTCTTACGCTGGGGCACATATTGCTCCAGACCTCTGGGGCAAATACCAATTCTTTCTCCTAGCTCCAGAACTGCTGCTGGTTGCTTCTATGCATGCCCGGATTACCCATAAGGCCAACGAGGTCATGGCCTAGGGGCGCAAGCCGAGGAGGGGGCAGATCATGGACCAATAAAATCCTGGTCTGCGCCCCTTTTTCCCGATTTTTCATACCCCTCCTTGCTCCTTCTCCCGGCAAAGTCTCTGCTCCGTCTCTCTCTCCCTCTCTCAGTGTGCGTGCTCTCTCTCTCGCACGCTCTCTCTCTCTCTCTCTCTCTCTCTCTCTCTCTCTCTCTGTGCGCACTCTCTCGTGCGTGCCTTTGGAGCAAGTTTGCACCCTCTGCGCTCTCCCCAAGCCTCCCGGCGAGACCTTCCGAGCACAGTGGAGCTTTCCAGCCAGTGGGAATGGGGACCTTGGAGGTGGCGGGAGGCTGGCTTAAAGGGGGCGTAACTCCAAAGTGTGGCCTAGGGCGCAAAAAAGTGTTAATCCGGGCCTGCTTCTATGGGTGCCTTCTGACCTGCCCTGAACCCCAGTAAGTAAATGGCCATGGTCGCCTACCATGGCAGAATAGGTGTATCTAAAGATTTCTTGTACCGCATCTAGCAAAAGAATGGATATATGTATGAACACAGATTTATATGCAGAATATAAAAAAGTATTATTA
Source organism: Anolis apletophallus (assembly GCA_030556195.1). Taxonomy (NCBI): domain Eukaryota; kingdom Metazoa; phylum Chordata; class Lepidosauria; order Squamata; family Anolidae; genus Anolis; species Anolis apletophallus. The sequence continues at coordinate 139,859,288 of JARBWK010000009.1, read as the reverse complement.
TTACTACTATATGCTCTTGGGCCTTCAGTAGGACCCCAATCATAATATCCCGGAACTGCCTTTGGACCACTATTTAACATCACAAAGGAAAGAAAAGTAGAGAGTAGATGGATGGACGCTCAGTTGTCTTGTACCGCTTTTACACTTTCTATTTTCACTTGCTTTCCCTTCCTCAGTCTTCCTTTGTGAGCTCCATGGATGTCAGGAACCAAACACCTGTGGAGGAGTTCGTCTTCCTGGGCTTCTCGGCTGTCCCACATGGACATATCTACCTCTCCTTCGTGTTCCTCATCATCTACTTGGTGACTCTCATTGGAAATACCACCATCATCAGCCTCATCCAGCTGGATTCCCACCTTCACAGCCCCATGTACTTCTTCCTCAGCCACCTCTCCTGCATGGATATTTGCTATTTATCCGTCACCATCCCCAAGATCCTGGTGAACTTCTTGCACCAGAGCAACACCATTTCCTACAACCAGTGCATGGCCCAGATGTTCTTCCTGATGACCTTCGCAGGCTCCGAATGTGCACTACTGGCCATCATGGCCTACGACCGCTATGCTGCCATTTGCCAGCCATTAAGGTACAGCAACCTGATGTCCAGCCAGGTGCGCTTCCCTCTCGCATTGGCCTCCTGGGTCTGGGGTCTCCTGGACTCAGCCATCCACACCTCTCTGGCCACCAAGCTGTCCTTCTGTGGGTCCAACCACATCGACCACATCTTTTGTGATGTCCCTCCCCTCCTGAAAATCGCCTGCAGTGACACTTATGTCAATGAGATGGCGCTCCACTTGGCTAGCGTTTTCATGGGTCTGAGCCCTTTCTTGTTCATTGTCTTGTCCTATGTCTTCATCCTGTCAGCTATCTTGCGGATCCAGTCCAACACCGGCCGGAACAAGGCCTTCTCCACCTGCACTGCCCACTTGATGGTGGTGGTCATCTACTTCGGGATGGCCAATATCAACTACAATCAGCCTAAGGCTGGCTACTCCTTGGAGATCGATACACTAATATCCACATTGTATTGTGTTGTGACTCCCATGATGAACCCCATCATCTACAGCCTCCGCAACAAGGAGGTCAAGGAGGCTCTGCGGAAATTACTCGGGAGACTCAAGAAGGGATGGACTTCCAACTGGTGGAGGAGGCAATAGGCCTACATTGGCCTAACACCTTCTTTTCCCCAACCCATCTGTCATCCTTTCTATTAGTTGACTATGGCAAGACCCCTGTATCTGTAGGCGATACGTTTCTTTAGCTGGGCCCTTGAATATGCGAATGCCACTAAATTACCTGATTTTTGGTCCCAGAATTATATAGGGTTGCATGGAGGACCTAGAGCACGGGTGCCTACGGCCCGCAGGCCGGATGCAGCCCGGCAGCCGATTCTGTCCAGCCCGGGGAGAAGGGCGTCAGGGGGCGGCGCCAAGAGGATGGGGTGCCGCTGCCGCCATCCCATCGTGGGCTCTGTGGGGCCTGTATCAGCAGACAGGCCGGAGGAACGGCGTCTTTGGAGTGTCTGACATCCCTGGAAGCGATCCGGGCCTGCAGCGGGAGCACTCGGCAACCTCCGGGGACTGATTGCCCCGGCGACCTGGAAGACTTGATAGTCTTCCGGGTCGCCAGGTCGAATAAGCTGCCTCAGATCGCCGACTGCTCCCCTGCTGGAACAGATCGCTTCCAGGGATGTCAGACACTCCATAGCAGGGCGATCAACTGGGGAACGGCTGGGGGCGAGAGCGGGCGGAGGCCTGCAGCCTCCGATCGCCTGCTGCACTGCTCTGCTGCAACGGCTGCTTGGTCCACTTTGCCATCCTCTGGGCTGGGGCCATTGGGCCATTCCATCTTGGGATCCTTCCTCTCTTGAGGATGTCAGCCTTCATCTTGGTTCGCACCATGTCTTCTTGAATTTAATTTAATTTTAGTGGGTTTTATTATTATTGTATAATAATTTTATAATAATATAATAATAATACAATAAATGATATGTTATATTACATTATAATTTCAATATATTATGTCTATATACTGTATATACTATAATATAGTAATTATTATATTAATACTAATAATATATGAATATTTCTTGTGTTCCAATGATCTTTCTTTAAGACTTCTGGAGCGGTATCCAGTGTATTGTTTTTTGCATTTGCATTCTAGTAAATAGACTATCCCTGAGGTTTGGCAGTTTGCATAGGATCTAAGTTTGAACGTTCTGTTATTGGTGCTACTGGTGACAGTTTTTGATTGTCGTATATTTCTGCATATGCTGCATTTCCCTCAGATGTAAGTGCCCATAGCAAGTGCACTTTTAAGTTTGGGCTGAATTAGATCTGTATGTGATAGTATATCTCCATATATATTTTTGTTCAGTCCGTTTAATGTCGTATATAGACAACGAAACTATGGCTCCCACAACCACCAAACTTGACAACCGAATGCACCATTCCATGAGGTACAGACAACGCCAAAAAAACTGAACCTACGTACCTCCCAACACCCCAAAAAACGATCCCCAAAAAACTGCCAGTGGAACTCCCACCCCGGCCTCTCCGCTGCCAGCGCGAACATTTAGAACGTTCAAGAGACAAAGCGCAGCAGCCCGACCAAACGAAGCCCGTGCAAAACAAAAATTCAAAGCCCCCGCCGGCACCCCAAGGAAGGCCCTGGCGGCTGTGGCGGCGGCGGCGAGGAGGAAGCAGCAACAGCAAGGAAGAAGGAAGCCGCCATGTCGCCGCTGCCTCCTCCTCCCAGAGCCAGACCGGCCCCCTCCCTCCCCGCCTCCACCTCCTTGGGGCCTGGACCAGCTGTTTCCGGCTGGGCGGGAGAAGAGCCCAGAGGGTAAGGAGGCGGGCAGGCCTCGCTGCTGCTCCTGCCTGCGCCGTGCTCCTTCCAAGCCCCCCCCCCCGCGGCCTGCACAAGCGGAGAAGAGGAGGAGGAGAAGGATGAGGGGGAAAGGGGAGGGACGCTTTGCCTCTTTCCATGTGGGAGGCGAAAGGAAAGGGGAAAAAAACCTTCAGCTGTTTCCTTTCCCTGGAGAAACACAGAGGGAAAGGAAACAGCTGAACGATGAGGGAGAGAGAAGAGAGGGAGGGAGGGAGGAGAGGAGGAACGACAAGCAGGAAGTGATGCTGTGCAGCACCTGCACACCCCTTCCCTCCTCCCCCCTCGCCACCTAGCATAACAGCAAAGGAAGGAAGACACTTAGGGGTAAGCAGAGTTCACCTCTTCCCTTTCCTCCTTCCTCCCATCCGACACTGCCAAGGAGGAGGAGGAGAGGACGGGGAGGAAGACCTTCTACAGCACGCCTGGCCCAACTTCGGCCCTCCTTCCCTCCAGCAGCTTGGGACTCCCAACTCCTCTGAAATCCCCCAGCAATGGATTTGAACCAAACATAGCACACAGAACTCCCCAGACCCATATAAAATAACATAAGTTGTGTTTAGCCCTCAAAAACCACACACACACACACACAAAACTCAAAACAGCCAAAAAAACCCGGGGAACTACAATTCCCAGGATCCCCTGCGACACAGCTGCCAGCCTGAAAAGCAGGCCTGGGGGGGGGGGTCTCGGAATGGCTGGACGAGGTCACTACACGAGGTGAGACCCTGCAAGGGAAAACCACCAGCAGGCTTGGCTCTAGGACAGCCCTGGGTCAGCTTGAGCACCCTCCCACCATTCTTAACAGCCTCAGCCCCTCCCCCAGCCTCCTCAAAGGAACTCTGCCCATGCTCAGAGGGAAACAGGGACCGGGTAAGGGGAAACTTCACACGCTCTGATGTTTAGGTGCCCAAGACAACTCTTTGTATGCCCAGAGGATTAGGAAGGAACCCTGCAAATGCTCAGAGGTACTCTGCACATGCTCAGACTCCCAAAGGATTATAGACACCCAAAAAGAAAGGATCTGGAGGTCATAATGGACCTCCTCAGAGGACTGCAATGCCTCAAAAGGGGAAAGGAACTCTGCACATGCTCTGGCTCCCAAAGGAACTCTGTGCATGCTCAGAGGATTATAGATGAGCTTTGGAAGTCCCAACTGATAATAATAACAACAACGTATAACAATAAAAAAATAATTACTCTATATTCCTGCCTGCCATAAAGGAGGGAGCAGGACTACATGACCTTTGGGAGTTCCTTCCAACTGAGTCCAATAATAATAGTAATAATAATAATAATGGATAATAAAATAATAACTATATTCCTGCCTGGCATAAAGCAGGGAGCTGAACTAGATGAGCTTTGGAAGTCCCAACTGAGAATAATAATAATAATAATGTATAATAAAAAACACCCTCTATATTCCTACCTGCCATAAAGGAGGGAGCTGGACTAGATGAGCTTTAGGAGTCCCTTCCAACTGAGTGTAATAATATTATTATTATTATTAATAATAATGTATAATTATAAAATAGTAACTCTATATTCCTGCCTGGAAAAAAGGAGGGGGCTGGACTAGATGACCTTTGGAAGTCCCTTCCAACTGAGTCCAATAATAATACTAATAATAATGTATAATAATAAAATAATAACTCTATATTCCTGCCTGGCATAAAGGAGGGGGCTGGACTACATGACCTTTGGGAGTCCCAACTGTGTCCAATAATAATAATATATAATAATATCATAATAATTCTATATTTTTGCCTGTCATAAAGGAGGGGGCTGGACTAGATGACCTTTGGGAGTCCCTTCCAACTGAGTCTAATACCACTACTTTCTCAGGACTTCACTTTGGAAACCACCAGTCAGCCACAGCAAAGCGTGGCCGGGTACAGCTAGTCACCTATGTTTTGTGTACGTTTGTGGGCTGTCATTGGAGTTTGTTCTAAGCCCTGCACATGTGAGACCAGGGGCCAGTAGCGTTTTACAATTTGTTCAATTTGGTGTTTGTGGGGGCTTAGGGTTAGAGGCCAAATTATGCGATTGTTTTCTGTTTTTGGCTTAGGTTGGAAGAGACTCACCCTGTTAGTGCATTCTGCCCTTCTAAAGGCCTTCCTCAGGACATTATCTGGATAGCCCCTAAGGCTAAGGTTGTGAAGGAGTTTATCAGCTTCTTCTTTGTAGTGTGTATTGTCAGTGCAATTACGTTTTAGTCTTAGAAGCTGAGCAAAAGGTAAGTTGTTCTTAAGACTATGAGAATGGTAGCTCCTGTAGTGCAGGAGAGAATTTTTTGTGTTGGTTTTTGGAAGTTCCTTACTGCTATTCTAGATTGGGTGACGTATGTAGTCACGTCCAAATAGTTGATCTGGTGGTGGTCAAAAGAGAAGGTAAAGGTGATGGCTTTGTGCCACAAGTTCAGCCAAAGGCGGAACTCTTCCATATTGAGGTCACCTTGAGGTATAAGAAACAAGTCATCAATATATCTGTAGCATTTCCGGATCTTAGGTACAATCTCATTAGTGGAGTCGGTTAGCATTCTTTTTTCTAGATAAATCATAAAAATGTTCGCTATCGTTGGAGCCACACTGCTCCCCATGGCCACCCCATCTAACTGCAGGTAATATTGACCGTTAAACATAAAGTAATTATAATCGAACACCACATCTAGTAGTTCGATTAAAAAGTGTGTAGGGGGGTCTTTAATGGGTCTTGTGTCCAATAGGTCCATGACAATGGAGCGAGTGGCACGTGTGTGTAGAGTGAATCTGCTGTGATTAGGTAATCGTCTTTGGAGATTCTGTATCCCTCGATTTTATTAATAAAGTCCCTGGTGTCCAGTATGAAGGTGGGAGTGTCTACAGCAAAAGGATGCAGGATATCTTCTAAATATTTAGAGATAGGTTCTAACAAGCTGGACACTGCCGATACAATGGGCCTGCCAACGGGGGACGTATATTAGGTTGATCGTATTTCACTCGGAAGCACATTCCACAGGCGGGGGGCCACAGCCAAAAAGGCCCTGTCTCACGTACCCGCCAGCCCCAGTTGAGATGCTGCCGGGAGTGAGAGCAGGGCCTCCCCGGATGATCTTAGGTTACAAGGCGGGACATAGAGGCAGATGCGTTTGGACAAGTAAGCTGGGCCAGAACATTACAGAGCCATGACGGCGAACCTATGCAATATTAGATCATCAAGATGAGAGGAGGGGAGGAGGCTTGCTAGGTGGGGGGGGAGTTCCATTGGTCGGGGGCCCTAGAGAGGTATTGACGGGAGGGGGAGATCCGGGAAAGGGAGATCTAATCATCCAATTCGGTTAATTCGAGAAAAGACTTTAAAAATTTCAAAACGTTCTCCTGACACTGTAAACTGGAGAACTGGAGGTTGACGGGCCCTCCGGATTAAGGGTGGTGCTGCTTAACGCCATGTCTGTCAATGGAAAAATAGCAATGGATTATCAAACTATTATATTATATTATTGTTTAGATATAAAGTAAAATGTATAAGAATCATAATGGAACGCTTGGGTAGATTTTGGGAAGTCTTCTTTTATCTTTCCCTCCCCCGCTATCCCGATGTGGTATCCCTGCACTCCCTTGTTCCCCTGAGCCCTTATCCCCAACCCAACCCTCCAACCTGCCCTTTTTGCTTAAACTCCAAATCAATGTATGTATGTTTGTGTGTCTGCCTATATTGAAAATTAATAAAAATTATAATAAAAAAAAAGAAAAACAGCAATCTTCCAGGATTTAATCCTGGATGAAAAGGCAGACCTGGCGTGCATTACGGACACCTGGTTGGACGAAGCTGGCGGGGTTAATCTCACCCAGCTTTGCCCTCCAGGTTACGCTGTGCAGCATCAGCCGAGATCTGGGGGGCGGGGAGGCAGCGTGGCAGTAGTCTATAAAGATTCCATCTCCCTCATCAGGTGCCCCACCCTGCAGTCAACCTTATTCGAGTGTGTCCACCGGAGGCTAGGAGACCGGGGCAGAATAGGGATTCTGTTAGTGTACCGACCACCCCGCTGCACGACAGTCACCCTACTTGAGCTACCAGCGGTGGTTTCGAGCCTGGCATTGCCTCATCGGCTTCTAGTGCTGGGGGACTTCAATGTCCATGCGGAGTCCACCCTTTCAGGAGCGGCTCACGACTTCATGTCTTCCATGGCAACCATGGGGCTGTCCCAATTAGTAGTTGGCCCTACCCACGGTGCTGGACACACATTAGATTTGGTTTTCTGCCAGGGATGGGAGAACGATGGCGGTGTTGAGGAGCTGTCCATTGCTCCGTTTCCATGGACCGACCATCACCTGATTAGGTTTAGACTTTCTGCTCCCCCTACCCTCCGCAGGACTGGGGGACCCATTAAAATGGTTCGCCCCAGGAGACTTATGGATCCGGAGGGATTCCTGACGGATCTTGGGGAATTTCCCGTCTCCTCAGTTGGTGATTCTGTCAATGCTCCGGTCTCTCGTTGGAATAATGAGTTGACTAGAGCAATTGTTGGGTTTCATCCCTGACTGCGCAAGTCTCCAGTCCTCAATGAGGAGAAGTTAGCCTAGAATAGTTAGAGTGAGGGATTCCTTCCCTTTGCCTTTAGCAGCTTACCTCCAGAAGGGGTTTAGAAGGGGGGGGGGTTGATTCTATTCACCTTGCATGCCAAACTCCACCCCTTTGACTGCTATGAATGTAAACCTTTACAAAGGCAACTTCCTGTTTTGCAAGGCCTTTTGTCCTTTTGTTTAGGCTGGGCCATGCGGCAATCTCCATTTTGTATAGTCCTGCTTCTGCTTCTTGAGAGAGGAAGCATCTTGCACTCTCTGAGGCAAGATGTAATAGTTAGTAACTTTTGTTATTTTTCCTTTTTCTTTTCCCTTAGTGAATAGCTTAGCAAAGCTAGTTAGCTCCAAGTAACCTTTCCTATCCTTATTGGATTTCTCTATTTACAATAAATACTTTTGTTCTGATCCTATGACTTGTGGATCTGCAATCCTGTTCAATCCTCTTGAATGGAACTCAATCCTGGCTCACTGCATGTAGGTTTCTGTTGTATATTAATCTTGCATTCTGCACTCTGCTATATTTTTGGTGGAATCACCTCCAAGGAGGGTTATTTTTGAGCCTAACAGCTCTTGATTCCCAACAGCAAAAGACACGATCGCTCTGGAGCGCCCCCCTCTTAAGTAGCCGAGCTAAACCATCTCCTTGGTTCAACGAGGAGTTGGTAGAGTTGAAGCGAACAAAGAGGTGGCTAGAGAGCATGTGGCGGAAAGAGCCTAACGAGTCAAATCGAACACGGCTATGCCTTTTCTTAAGGGTGTATGCCGCGGCAATAGAAGCCGCCAAAAAGTCCCACTCAGCTAATATTGCGTCCTCAAGGAACCGTCCGGTGGAGTTGTTTCGAGTAGTCAGAGGGTTGTTGAACCCCACCATTCTGGATGGGTCCCCTGACGACTCGACAGCCCACTGTGAAGTATTTGCTCAGTTCTTTGAGGACAAAGTCGCTTTGATCCATTCTGGCTTTGACCCCATGTTAACGACAGTCTCTGAAGATGTAACACGAGTATCTGCTTGTCCGGTTTTGATGGATTTGTTTCAATCTGTTCAGCTCGAGGATGTGGACAAAATTCTTGGAGAGGCGAGAGCAACCACATGCATCCTAGACCCCTGCCCATCCTGGCTGGTAAAAGAAGACAGAGGGGGTTTGGCAGAGAGGGTTAAGGGGGTGGTTAATGTCTCCCTTCGGGAAGGCAGCATTCCAGCCAGCTTAAAACAAGCTGTGATAAAACCACTGTTGAAAAAACATCTCTGGATCCGACTCAATTAGTGAACTATCAGCCAGTATCCAATCTCCCCTATTTGGGCAAAGTCCTGGAACGTGTGGTGGCCTCGCAACTCCAGGAATTCTTGGTAGACACTGATTATCTGGATCCGGCGCGATCTGGCTTTAGGCCGGGGCATGGTACTGAAACAGCCTTGGTCGCCTTGGTAGATGATCTACGCCGGGAGCTCGACGGGGAGTGTGTCCCTGTTGGTTCTGCTGGACCTCTCAGCGGCTTTCGATACCGGTATCCTTTTGAGCTGCCTCGTAGAAATGGGCGTTGGAGGTACTGCTTTGCAGTGGCTCCAGTCCTTCCTCGAGGGTCGTTCCCAGAAGGTATTGCTAGGGGACTCCTGCTCGACCCCACGGCCATTGTACTGTGGGGTCCCGCAGGGTTCAATACTGCCCCCTAAATAACCCTATGTTATTTAACATATACATGAAGCCATTCGGAGAGATCATCCGGAGTTTCAGGGTGCGGTGTCATCTGTACACAGATGATGTCCAACTCTGTCACTCCTGCCCACCTGCTACTAAGGAGGCTGTTCATGTCCTGAACTGGTGCTCGGCCGCTGTAAGTGGATGAGAGTGAACAAATTGAAATGAAATCCAGACAAGACAGAGGTCCTCCTGGTCAGTCGCAAGGCCGAACAGGGATAGGGTTACAGCCTGTGCTTGATGGGGTTACACTGCCCCTGAAGGCGCAGGTACGCAGTTTGGGAGTGATCCTGGACTCATTGCTGAGCCTGGAACCCCAGGTCTTGGCGGTGGCCAGGAGAGGTTTTGCAGTTAATGTGAAGAATTAGTATTCTGAGTGAAATGTAAACTCATATATCACTGCTTGTATGTGTGTTGTAGTCCTGTAATCCTGGTGATGAAGGAGTTAAGTGTACAACATCTGCCAGGATTCATGATGAAAAACACTGGTGACCTTGCTTCGGAGGAGGGACTGATAAGTCAGCGTTTTTGCTCTCTTCCATGCTGTGTGCTGTTTGGTGTAGGAAGCATGATTGCTCTGTCTGTACAATAAATCTATTTTCACTAACTCTGGAGTTTGAAGCTGCAACTATTTCCTGAGAGTTAAAACTTGTGCGCCAGCTGCGCCCGTACCTTGGGAAGTCTGACTTGGCCACGGTACTGCATGCTCTGGTTACATCTCGAATAGACTACTGTAACGCTCTCTACGTGGGGTTGCCTCTGAAGACTGCTCAGAAGCTGCTATTAGTCCAACACTCGGCAGCCAGATTACTAACAGGAGCAGGGTACAGGGAGCATACAACCCCCTTGCTGCGCCAGCTCCACTGGCTGCCAATTAGCTTCCAGGCACAATTCAAAGTGCTGGTTTTAACAATGAGACTAGACTAGTGAGGGTCAAAATGAGTGCCTCATCCCTCTCTGAATATGTCAGAAGGTCACTAATTCCCAGGGGCCCAAGGATCCACGTTCCCCAGGCATGTATAAATCTGACTCCAACTTTATTAAAGCATGGACAGCCATCGTAGAGAAATGTTCCCATGACCTCCTGGTGCTTATCATTAAGAGGGCCATGGTTGAATGTGACGAACTAGAGAAACAAATCTCAGATCT
>JARBWK010000009.1:139793031-139848894 GCA_030556195.1 Anolis apletophallus | reverse complement strand
GGCTTAGAGAAGTGAGGGGTGGCTCCTCTGACGGAGCTTATATATGGAGGGGCAGGGCTACCACTAATGTTTCTTTTATCTTCCAGAAGGTTCCGGTTTGCTCTGTGTGTCCACAGATATTGCATGAGTACGAATTCGCAGAGGATCACTCAGAGAACTACAGTTACTGGTAAGCAACTAATAAATGTAATAGTTAGTAACTTTTGTTATTTTTCCTTTTTCTTTTCCCTTTAGTGAATAGCTTAGCAAAGCTAGTTAGCTCCAAGTAACCTTTCCTATCCTTATTGGATTTCTCTATTTACAATAAATACTTTTGTTCTGATCCTATGACTTGTGGATCTGCAATCCTGTTCAATCCTCTTGAATGGAACTCAATCCTGGCTCACTGCATGTAGGTTTCTGTTGTATATTAATCTTGCATTCTGCACGCTGCTATATTTTGGTGGAATCACCTCCAAGGAGGGTTATTTTTTGAGCCTAACAGCTCTTGATTCCCAACAGCAAAAGACACGATCGCTCTGGAGCGCCCCCCTCTTAAGTAGCCGAGCTAAACCATCTCCTTGGTTCAACGAGGAGTTGGTAGAGTTGAAGCGAACAAAGAGGTGGCTAGAGAGCATGTGGCGGAAAGAGCCTAACGAGTCAAATCGAACACGGCTACGCCTTTTCTTAAGGGGGTATGCCGCGGCAATAGAAGCCGCCAAAAAGTCCCACTCGGCTAATATTGCGTCCTCAAGGAACCGTCCGGTGGAGTTGTTTCGAGTAGTCAGAGGGTTGTTGAACCCCACCATTCTGGATGGGTCCCCTGACGACTCGACAGCCCACTGTGAAGCATTTGCTCAGTTCTTTGAGGACAAAGTCGCTTTGATCCATTCTGGCTTTGACCCCATGTTAACGACAGTCTCTGAAGATGTAACACGAGTATCTGCTTGTCCGGTTTTGATGGATTTGTTTCAATCTGTTCAGCTCGAGGATGTGGACAAGATTCTTGGAGAGGCGAGAGTGACCACATGCATCCTAGACCCCTGCCTATCCTGGCTGGTAAAAGAAGCCAGAGGGGGTTTGGCAGAGTGGGTTAAGTGGGTGGTTAATGCCTCCCTTCAGAAAGGCAGCATTCCTGCCAGCTTAAAACAAGCTGTGATAAAACCACTGTTGAAAAAAACATCTCTGGATCCGACTCAATTAGTGAACTATCAGCCAGTATCCAATCTCCCCTATTTGGGCAAAGTCCTGGAACGTGTGGTGGCCTCGCAACTCCAGGAATTCTTGGTAGACACTGATTATCTGGATCCGGCGCGATCTGGCTTTAGGCCGGGGCATGGTACTGAGACAGCCTTGGTCGCCTTAGTGGATGATCTACGCCAGGAGCTCGATGGGGGAGTGTGTCCCTGTTGGTTTTGCTGGACCTCTCAGCAGCCTTCGATACCGGTATCCTTTTGAGCTGCCTCGCAGAAATGGGCGTTGGAGGAACTGCTTTGCAGTGGCTCCAGTCCTTCCTCGAGGGTCGTTCCCAGAAGGTATTGCTAGGGGACTCCTGCTCGACCCCACGGCCATTGTACTGTGGGGTCCCGCAGGGTTCAATACTGCCCCCTAAATAACCCTATGTTATTTAACATATACATGAAGCCATTGGGAGAGATCATCTGGAGTTTCGGGGTGCGGTGTCATCTGTACACAGATGATGTCCAACTCTGTCACTCCTGCCCACCTGCTACTAAGGAGGCTGTTCATGTCCTGAACTGGTGCTCGGCCGCTGTAAGTGGATGAGAGTGAACAAATTGAAATGAAATCCAGACAAGACAGAGGTCCTCCTGGTCAGTCGCAAGGCCGAACAGGGATAGGGTTACAGCCTGTGCTTGATGGGGTTACACTGCCCCTGAAGGCGCAGGTACGCAGTTTGGGAGTGATCCTGGACTCATTGCTGAGCCTGGAACCCCAGGTCTTGGCGGTGGCCAGGAGAGGTTTTGCAGTTAATGTGAAGAATTAGTATTCTGAGTGAAATGTAAACTCATATATCACTGCTTGTATGTGTGTTGTAGTCCTGTAATCCTGGTGATGGAGTTAAGTGTACAACATCTGCCAGGATTCATGATGCAAAACACTGGTGACCTTGCTTCGGAGGAGGGACTGATAAGTCAGCGTTTTTGCTCTCTTCCATGCTGTGTGCTGTTTGGTGTAGGAAGCATGATTGCTCTGTCTGTACAATAAATCTATTTTCACTAACTCTGGAGTTTGAAGCTGCAACTATTTCCTGAGAGTTAAAACTCGTGCGCCAGCTGCGCCAGTACCTTGGGAAGTCTGACTTGGCCACGGTACTGCATGCTCTGGTTACATCTCGAATAGACTACTGTAACACTCTCTACGTGGAGCTGCCTCTGAAGACTGCTCGGAAGCTGCTATTAGTCCAACACTCAGCAGCCAGATTACTAACAGGAGCAGGGTACAGGGAGCATACAACCCCCTTGCTGCACCAGCTCTACTGGCTGCCAATTAGCTTCCAGGCACAATTCAAAGTGCTGGTTTTAACAATGAGACTAGACTAGTGAGGGTCAAAATGAGTGCCTCATCCCTCTCTGAATATGTCAGAAGGTCACTAATTCCCAGGGGTCTAAGGATCCACGTTCCGCCAGGCATGTATAAATCTGACTCCAACTTTATTAAAGCATGGACAGCCATCGTAGAGAAATGTTCCCATGACCTCCTGGTGCTTATCATTAAGAGGGCCATGGTTGAATGTGACAAACTAGAGAAACAAATCTCAGATCTTAAGAGCACTCTAGACAACCCTACTAATGAACAGGCGGCCCACCTCGGGGGCCGTAGGGAGCCTTTGCAGAGGGACGAAGTGGGCCTGCTTGGAGAAAAGGTCCACCACCGTCCAGATGGTAGTGTACCCCCCGCTGGGTGGGAGGTCGACTACGAAGTCCATGGCGATTTCGCTCCAAGGCTCAGCCGGATCAGCTACTGGCTGCAGCAACCCCGTGGGTCGACCCGTCTTCGGCTTGTTCCTCGCGCAGACGTCGCATTCGGCAATATAGTCATTGGTGTCTTTCCGCATCGCCGGCCACCAGAACTGCCGCGCTAGAAGCTTCAGGGTCTTGGTGAGGCTGAAATGGCCCGACAGCTTGGAGTCGTGTGCCTGGCTCAGGATCGGGCCCCTCTGGGTCCGCGGGACGTACAGCTTGTCTTTGTAGTACCAGATCCCTTCAGTCTGCGTGAGGTCACCTTGGTGGTCTTTAAGCCAGGCGTCGTCCCCATAAGCGGCCGCCAGATCGGCCAAGAGTTCCGGGGTCCCGGGGACCGCAGGTTGCGGCGGCTTGGCAGCTGCTTGGGTGCGGGCCACCAGGCCCAGTTGGCGTTTGGAGAACACTGTGCCCACTTCCTCTGGCGCCGAGTAGTCGGCCTCAGGCATCCGGGACAGGGTGTCGGCAAGCACATTCTTCGCCCCGGGTAGATACTTCAGTTCGAAGTTGAATCGGCTGAAGAACTACGCCCATCTCAGCTGTTTAGCGTTGAGCCGTTGCGGGGACTGCAGCGCCTGTAGGTTCTTGTGGTCTGTCCATACCTCAAAAGCGAAGTGGTGCCTTCTAGGAAGTGCCGCCAGTGGCTCAGCGCGGCCCGGACCGCGAACGACTCCTTTTCCCAGACGTGGCAGCGTTTTTCCGTCTCCGTAAACTTCTTAGAGAGGTAGGCGCACGGCCGAAGGACGCCCCCTTCATCCCGCTGCAGGAGGACCGCCCCGTAGGCCGCCTCGGAGGCGTCGCACTGCACCGTGAACGGGCGGTCGGCTTGGGGGTGCATCTTGGTATCCACATATCCGCACAGAACTCGCAACTGTTAAAGAAGGAATTTCAACTATTCTTCTCCAAACTCTACGTGGAAGACGGGACCAGAAAAGAAGATATCAGACAGTTCTTGGCCGAACAAAAATTAGATGATTAGAGAGACATTTTAAATAGAGAAATCACGGAGAAAGAAATAGATATAGCAATCAAGAGCTTGGACATGAACAAAGCTCCAGGTCCAGATGGCTTTACTGCAAGATTCTATAAGACACTAAAAATGAACTAATTGTCTTCCTAAAGAAAATTTACAACAGAGTGTTAACGAAAGGGGTGTCCTCAAACTCTTGGAAGGAAGCCAACATAATCCTAATCCATAAAGAGGACACAGACGAAGCCAATGTTGCTAACCAGAGGCCTATCTCGCTCCTCAATATTGATTACAAGATCCTGGCCAATATCTTGGCCAAGAGGCTAAAAACCTGGCTCAGCGACTGGATAGCCCCAGACCAGAACGGTTTTCTACCAAACAGACAAACCAAAGAAAACGTTAGAACAGTTATAGATCTGGTCGAGTACTATGAAGCAAACCCCCAAGAAGAAGTCGCCTTTCTAGCCTTAGATGCGGAAAAGGCCTTCGATACCTTGACCTGGGATTTCTTCCGTCTACTGATGAAGGAGATGGACATGGGCCACCAATTTCAGAATGCTATTGGTGCAATCTACAAAGATCAAACAGCAAAAATTTGGATGAATGGTCAACCAACCGAAAAGATTCAAATCCAGAAAGGAACAAGACAGGGGTGCCCTCTCTCCCCCCTGATATTCATAATGTCAATAGAAATACTCCTGAGAAAAATTAGAGCCAATAAACAGCTAGAAAGTCCAACAATAGGAAGGCACTCAATTAAAGTAAAAGCCTTCGCTGATGATCTGATATGCTTCATTGAAAAACCGGTGGATACCATGCAGTCATGGTTGTCAGAAATCAAAGACTTTGGCAAGCTGGCAGGTCTGAAGATAAATAAAAGAAAGACAAAGATAATGATGAAGAACATGACTAAAAGTCGCCAAGAAAAGCTGGGAAACATGTCAGGCATGCAAGTCACACAAACAATCAAATATCTTGGTATCCACATATCCGCACAGAACTCGCAACTGTTAAAGAACAACTACGAGGCTCTTTGGAAGAAAGTGCAAACCGACCTGGAGAACTGGGAAAGCGCCAACCTCTCCTTGATGGGCAGAATAGCTGCCGTCAAAATGAATGTGTTACCAAGAATGCTGTATTTGTTTCAAAACGTACCGATCATCAGATCAAATAATATCTTCAAAAAGTGGAAAAGAGACATCCTCAAATTCATTTGGGAATCAAAAAAAGCAAGAATCAAATACGCAATTCTAACTGACAGGAAAGAAAGAGGTGGATTGGATCTCCCGGACTTGAAGTTGTACTACGAGGCATGTGGTTTGGTCTTCCTGAAAGATTGGATCGAGTTAAAGAAAGAAGGCTTGCTGGCACTGGAGGGCTTCGACCTGAGCTCAGGCTGGCACAGCTACTTGTGGTATGGGAAGACAAAAACAGAGAACATCTTTAAGAGACATCCTCCGAGAGCCGCCCTAATAAGAAAATGGGAAAAATACAAAGAGAGATTGTACCTCAGGACTCCTCTATGGGTATCTCCCATAGAAGCTCATCAGAGGAACACGTTGGGATGGAGAAAATGGCCAACCTACGCAGATCTGACAATTAGATACGAGGGGAAGAGGTGTCTGAAAACAAAGGACCAAATCCAAGCCCAATACAATTCCCTGACATGGCTCCAATTCCTACATATAAAAGCTTGCTTTAAAAAGGATGAGCAACCAGGTTTTGCGGACAAAGAAAGTTTCTGGAAGACATTTCTGAGAAAGGAAAAGAAACAAATATCAAAAGCCTATTTGAAACTACTGGAGTGGTCTACTGAGACGGAACTAGTGAAGACCCGCATGGTTAAATGGGCGCAGAACATAAAAATCTGGAGGAAAAAGCTAAAATTCACCTATGCAATAGATCTAAAGGAGAATTGGTACAAGCTATTCTTCCGCTGGCACATGACACCACAGAAACTAGGCCTGATGTATAAGGACACTCAGAATAAATGTTGGAAGTGCGGTACTCAGACCGGAACTTTCTTTCACATGTGGTGGACGTGCCAAGAAGCAGTGAAGTATTGGAAAACAATCCACAACAACATCCAGAAAATACTCCACACCGGCATAGAGAGGAAACCAGAGTCCTACCTATTAGGGCTGATAAATGAAGAAGACCTTCCAGACGAGAACTCAGAAAAGTTGTTTGTATATTTGACCACTGCTGCGAGAATTGTATTTGCCAGGAAATGGAAGAGTGAGGAAACACCTAGTAGTGAGGATTGGGAGAGCAAAGTCTGGGACATAATGGGCATGGACAAACTGTCCTTCTACCTGAGTGAGGCAGAGGCCAAAACATTAAAGAAAACAGACTGGTCGTTGTTCATGGACTATATGAAGACCCGTGGGGTCCTTTAAACAATAACTGAGGTCTTTAAACAATCCAAAGTGAAAGAGCCACATATGGAGGGCGCCTCAGGACTGTATATGGGAGGGAAAAATCTCTCCATATGAAGTTCGAAGTAGCAGTTAATGAAGGAAGAAGACGGAAGCCATCAAGACTCCCCCCCCCCCTTTCCGGCCTTTCCTATCTACCCATCTCCCCCTCTTTCTTACCCAGATTCCTCTTACCTTCCGCTATTCCCCGCTCCCGCTCCCCACCCCTCCTCAGCCCAACCAGTTCCCCTGGACTACCCCTCCCCCCAACCCCCTTTCCCAACTTTCACCCTCATTATATGTGAAAACCTTAATAAAAATCTTTTTTTTTTAAAAAAAAGATACAGGTTCTTGAAAAAGTAAGAGGCCCTCCCCACAGTGACCCAGTCAGCCTACTTAAAAGAAGGGAAACATTTTGGATAGTCCAGCTAGCTTCAGAAAAACAAAACGGAGGCCTTAATGACCCATTAAGTTTGAATGCACTAATAAACAAATAGCTGGCTTCCCCTTTAAACAGGGCTCTATAAGAACTGTTCTTGCCACACCCATCCTCACCATTTCCACCAGAAGGAATGGTCCGTCCTCCGTGACCATTGAGAAACTGATGATGGTAAATATCTTTTAAATGTATTGTATTATCCTCACTATATGCACTGTTTACTGAGGTTAGAATGTTATATTGATTATAATAACATATATTATTCAGATTATGCACTTGTGAGGACATCACTCTCTACACGCAGCCTCTGAGGAAGTCCATAGAAACGGACGAAATGGCCCGTTGCCGGCTTCGCAGTGAGCTCTCACCGTCAGGCACCTTCCACACACGGAACGGCCCCTGGTGAGACACCGTGTTGGGGACTGAGTTCTTCGTTGCACCACTCGTACCAGCAGAGCCCGGGTTTCCTTGCTTGCAGAATAACTACGACTACCAGCATTCCCAGCAGCACGCCATTGGGCGGTGCCCGCGCCTTTGAAAAAGCATTTTGCTCAGCGCCTGGAGCAAGAACCCAGCAAAAATACTCCTTTGGCTACCCAATTGCGGGCTTTACTTTGGGATTTTTGCCCTATATATTTCTCCTCGACCACACAGGGCTCCGACTGCCAGGATAACACAGGTACTGTAATAGAGAGTCGGAAGGCGCAGTGAAGGGGCCGGCGCCCCTCTGGTGTTCACCCAGCTCATCCAGCTCTCCCACTGCCTTGTTGGAGATGGGACAGGGAGTCCCCACACCCAGCTCGCCCAACTCACCCAGCGCTTTGTTGGAGATGGGACAGGGAGTGGAAAGCTAGGACTTCGCCACGGCCTCGCAGTCGGTGGGCTGTTTCTTCAGGAGCGGTTGCCCGATTGCCCAGGCAGGACTGGATCCGGCGATGTGCCCCTGGTCAGCCAGCAGAGGATCAGCGAGACCCCAGCCCACCCAGTGCCAGGAGGAGACTGACTTCAATGTCTTTAATGTCTCCCAGGTATTGGAGCGTCTGGAGGGCCGCCGGCGTAGACGCCCCTCACTGTCGCTTTCCGTTCGGGAGGAGCTGAGGGAGAGAATCAAGATGGCGCGTGACCTTGGGGACGCGCAAGGAGGAAGCATGGCATCGACCACCTCGGAGGGAGGTGGAGCGAGACCTGGGCGCAGGCGCAGACATCGCCAGCGCCGTCACCGGAAAAGAAGCCCGCCTAAGGCCTTACCTTCCTCTGATGCGCTGGGAAAAGGATTGGCCGTTGCGCGAGGCGGGCACACGACCCCCCGCCCTTCTGGTATGGAGGGAGGAGGACCAAGCCTTGACCGGAAGCGACAACGCCATCGTCGCCGGAAGAGGAAGCCGGCCACAGCCCCACCCCCCCCCCGGTTCCACCTTCATCCTGTCCGCCGGAAACCCCTCCCTTGTCTTCAGACCGATCTGAGGGAGAGCACCAGCGCCACCAGCAGGATGGAGGGTTTACTGCACCCCCCGCAATGACATCAATACCATCAGCTGGCCTCTTACAGAGGAACCTGTCAGTTCCGGCTGTGCAATCATCTGAACAGCTGTTGAGGCCAGCATGCCTGGATTCCAAGGCTCAGGTGCTTTGCGTCCTACCTAGAAAGGATGATAGATCTCTCAGGCTGGGGCTGTCAGGCCAGTATGAGGAACCAACTTCAGACCAGGAACCCCCTGAGGAGACGCAGTCTGGATTCCAACCGAACTGCCCTCCTGAAAGCCTGGATAAATCCAGAGGGACCCGCTATAGATCCAGGACCTTCTGGGGCCGGGGATTTCATAGCTGGGATCGCAGACACTCCATTGGCTCCATCCGGGAGACAAGGACTAGGCCTTCTGGTCTGGGTCCAGCTGTGGGTCTTAATCAACCAATGCCGCCCCCTTTTCAGGAGGCGAGCAGAAGACCAGATACCTAGATGATCAACTGGACATTGGGCAGGGGCAGGGAATACCAGTGATCTCGGGGAGGGGTAAATGGGACGGTAGACGTAGGCCTTATGAGAGAAGGAGGCCAAGTCGAGGGAAGACTCGCCCTCCTTCTGACCTACGAGCTATCCCTAGGCACACAGATGGTGAGTCTCCAACTATCTCCTCTCCGACTCTGGTGCTAGCGAATGCCAGGTCCGTGCGGAATAAGACAGGGACCATCAGAGACTTCCTCCTCGAGAAGAACGTAGATCTTGCCTGTATTACAGAGACATGGCTACAGGAGGGAGATGATGTCCTATTGCACGAGTTGACATCTCCAGGTTTTGTGGCTAGCTACCAGACTAGGACAGAGAGACGGGGGGGGGGGTAGCTATTCTCAGCCGAGACAAATTTAATTCCAGGACGATCCCGACCACGAACATCCCAGGAATTGAGTGTGCGGGCCTAGTGTGGGATTTCTGTGAGAGTGTAGCCTTTCTGCTGGTGTACCGTGCACCCAACGCACCAGCAGAGAGTCTACCTAAGCTGCTGGAGGTGGTTTCGGAGTGGGCATTGAGGTTCCCTAAACTTATTGTGTTGGGGGACTTCAATGTCCACGCCGATACCGCCTCCCCCTCAATAGCAGCCATGGACCTAGTATCCACCATGGAGATGCTAGGACTCTCACTTTGCAAGACCGGTCCCACACATCAGGCCGGACACACCCTGGATTTGATCTTCGCGGCCGGGAATTAAAGTGATCCCAACCTCTATTATAGAGGTTCCATGGTCGGATCACAGTGTCCTGGAAGTCCGTCTGGGAGTGGCCCCTCCACCCGGTAAGGGTGCCGAACCCATTATGGTTCGCCCGAAGAGACTTATGGAACCCACTAGGTTCCTGAATGCTCTGAGGGATTTGGAACTCACCAGCGACTCAGTCGACGGGCAAGTGGAATGCTGGAACACCTGTCTCTCCACTGCCCTAGATGAGATCGCCCCTAGACGCTCTCTCACCCCTCGTAGGAATCACTCGCCTTGGTTTACCGAGGAGTTGCGAGTGATGAAGCGAAGGAAGAGACAGCTAGAGGACGTGTGGCGAGACCTCCGTGACGGAGCGTCAAGATCGGCTTATAAACAATTCAAGGATGTTTATGAGCGTGCTATCAAGGAGGCCAAAAAGAACCACTATTCCTCCTTGATAGAGTCGGCTAATTCACGCCCAGCTCAACTCTTTAGAATAATTCGGTCATTGACAACAATTTCGACTGTCCCAAATGATAGGGATTTGGCGCCCACAGCTGAGGCATTCCAGAACCACTTCGCCGACAAGATCTTGACTCTCCGCCGGGATATCCCAGCCACCCTTGAGACAGTACGCGAGCTCGAGACCCCGCCGCCACTCGGCGGGCCCACCTTCACCCGTTTCCAATTGCTGGACGCAGCAGCTGTCGATAAGTTACTGACTGCAGCTAGACCAACTACCTGCTCCCTTGATCCGTGCCCCTCCTGGCTTGTTAGATCCTGCCGGGAGGGGCTACGAGACCCCCTGGGAAAGATTATCAACAGCTCCCTTGAGCAAGGAGTGTTCCCAGGGGTTTGAAAGAGGCTATGGTAAGACCGCTGCTGAAGAAGCCGAATTTAGATCTTTCGGCTCCCTCCATTACCGACCTGTGTCTAATTTGCATTTTTAGGCAAGGTAATTGAGAGGGCAGCAGCGGATCAGCTGCAGCGGTTCTTAGAAGACACAGCTGGACTTGATCCCTTCCAGTCCGGCTTCCGTATTGGGCATGGGACGGAGACCGTGCTTGTCGCCATTACAGACCAACTTCGCCGCCAGCTGGACCAGGGCGGGTCAGCCCTGCTTGTCTTGTTAGATCTGACAGCAGCGTTTGATACCGTAGATCATGCATTGTTAGCCCACCGCCTAGCCGTGACTGGAGTCAGGGGACTGCCCTTAAATGGGTGGCCTCTTTCTTCAGGATCGGGGAGCGGGTGGAGAGGGGAGAGGAGGTCTCCGGGAGGCTCCCATTAAGTTGTGGGGTCCCCCAGGGGGCCATCCTCTCGCCCTTATTATTCAACATTTACATGCGCCCCCTGGCTCAGCTGGCCCGCGACTTTGGTCTGGAGTGTTATCAGTACACAGGTGACACCCAGCTTCTGCTGAGAATGGACGGCAGGCCGGATACCGTACCCGATTGTTTCCATCAATGCCTTGAAGCCGTGACTGGATGGCTGCGTGCCAGCCGGCTGAAGGTGAACCCGTCGAAGACGGAGATCTTGTGGCCCGGTCGCCCTGGGCTGGATGAGTGCCGGTTGCCTACCCTGGATGGCGAGCAACTTAGCCCGTCACCTTTGGTTAAGAGCTTGGGTGTTAAACTGGACTCCCAGCTGACCATGGAGGCCCAGGTCTCCGTGGTCAGCAGGGTGTCGTTTTTCCACCTACGGCAGGCTAGGCGACTGGCACCCTACCTGTCCAGGGATGACCTGGCCACGGTGATCCAAGCGACGGTCATCTCGAGACTGGACTACTGTAACGCCCTCTACGTTGGCCTTCCCTTGTCGACAATCCGGAAACTCAAGCTGGTGCAGAATGCCGCCGCTCGCTTGCTGGTGGGAGCACCAGTGAGGGAGCATATCACTCCCATCCTCCGGCAACTGCACTGGCTTCCTATTGAGTACCGGATTGCCTTCAAGGTGTTGGTTCTAACCTTTAAGGCCTTGCACGGTCTGGGGCCTGTGTACCTGAGGGACCGCCTTACCCCGTATGTTCCCCCGAGATCACTGCGCTCGGAAGAGCAAAACCTGTTGGTGATTCCATCGTCCTGCTCCTGCCATCTATCCAGTACTAGACAGAGAGCTTTCTCTGCTGTGGCTCCAGTACTTTGGAACTCGCTCCCTGAGCATATCCGAGCGACCTCTGAACTCCTTCCCTTTCGAAGGGAATGCAAGACGCTTTTTTTCAGGTTAGCGTTTGGCTAAACCCAAACGTGACTAGCTCGCCCGGTCTCAGCAAAGAACTGTAGACCTGTCCCACCGCGGTTATGTACTATGCTTTTATTACCTGTTTTACTGTATGTTTTATTGCATGTTCGATATTGTGATCCGCCCCGAGCCTGCAGGGAGGAGCGGAATATAAAACCGAAGAAATAAATAAATAAATAAAATAGCGAGTCGGACCCCCCCCTCCCCCCCAGCGTTCCTTTAGCCCAGGGGTGGGCAAACTGCGCCCGGGGCCGGATGCGACCCCCTTGACGATTCTATCTGGCCCTCCTAAGAGTCCCTGGCTTGCCTCCCCTGCCTGGCCCCTGCATAAAACTCTCCAGAGAAGGGGACTACAAGGAAGCATTATTTTATTTTAGTGGTTTTTATTATTATTGTATAATAATTTTATTATAATAATTATATAATATAATAAATAATATAATATAATGTTATATTATATATTATAATTTCAATATATTATAATGTCTATATATATATACTATAATATAATTATGATATTAATACTAATGTATGAATATTTCTTGATATATTAATATGTTAATATTAATGATGTGTAATACAGTATATGGTAAATATAGTAAGTGAATAAATAAATAAATAATGTAGATTAGCATGTAGTTCCGCCTTTAGGTGCGGCCCTCCATAATATTTTTTGGCTCTCATGTGGCCCCTTGGAAAAAATAGTTGCCCACCCCTGCTTTAGCCCATGTTTCCACTGATATTGTGTCTGTTTACACTTGGAATCATCGGCTACTTGTATTGTCTACACCCATGAATATGTAATATGAACTCAATGAATTGTATGGAACTAATTGATTGAATTGTATGTTTGTCTCTTCACTCATATTATGCGGATAGACTCTCTTTAAACGTATTTTGATATTGAATTGACTATTTCTGCTTATTTGCAACCCCTGTTGCTTATTGTGTTGTATCACAGTGCTGCCCCCTGCTTATAGAGTGTTCACGATTTAACCTACAAAACCCTATACAGTTCTGGCGCCGCTTACCTGTCCGAACGGATTCTCCCCTATGAACCATCAAGGACATTAAGATCCTCTGGAGAGGCCCTGCTCTCAGTCCCACCTTCTTCGCAAGCGCGGCTGGTGGGGACGAGAGACAGAGACTTCTCTGTGGTGCCCCCTCGACTATGGAACTCTCTCCCAAGTGATGTTAGATCTGCCCCCTCCCTGCTGTCCTTCAGGGAGCGGGTGAAAACTTGGATCTGGAACAAAGTTTTTCCAGAAATAAAATAAATAATAATACGCGTGTCAAGAGTGACACGCGTGGCCATTTCTACTGACACGCCTGCCTGGCTCCTCACGCCCTCTGCTTTGGCCTTCCTTGCGCACCCAGCGCCTCGGCTGCCCTGCTGCCCGTGAAGAGAAAAGGAGCAAAGAAGAGCCTCAGGGCCGGATCTAGACGTCACTCCAGTTACTCAGGCGAGTAGAGCGAACGTTTCTCAGGGGCGCATTCCGCGCGCATGGCGCGCATCTTCCTTTGTCCTGTGGGCTGCCTCTGACTCCCCGCTGCCACAGGCCGGCGCCTCCATCTTCAGCAAGGGAAAAAAACACGTCTCAAATGCCTCCTCCTTCGTGCCACCCACCCATGGCTCTGCTCCAATCTTTCTTCTCCTCACGGTTGTAACTGTAGAAGGGTTTTCCCAAAGAGGTAAGGGAAAGCTGGAAGGGGTGCTTTGATTGTGAAGTTCTCCCCGGGACTTTGTCTCCTTCCTTCCCAAGCCCTCCGTGCTTCTCTCTGCCCTCTTCTCTGTTTCGCCTCGATGCTCCAGGGAAGTCACCAAAGTTAGCTTGAAGGTAGAAGGGGGACTATTATTATTATTATGGCTGGGTGACCATCTGTCAGGAGTGCTTTGATTGTGCTTTCTCAGCATGAAGGTAGAAGGGGATAATTATTATAATTGAGGCTGGGTGACCATCTGTCAGGAGTGCTTTGATTATGCTTTCGCAGCATGAAGGTAGAATTATTATTATTATTATTATTACTACTATTACTATTGAGGGTGGGTGACCATCTGTCTGCTCCAAAAAACCGTGCACCCAAGAGAGACCCAAAGGGAAGTGGAACCTCCCAGGGGGATCCAGAACCCTCGACTGTGGCCTGCACTGAAGTTTGCCAAGGCAGCAGCTGGCCTCGAGTGTGCCACCCTATCCGCCTTGCGGAGGTGTACCCCTACAGCAGACCGGAGTTAAGGAAAAAGGTCTACATAGCCCTGGACACTTAGAGTGATGCATCTCTGGCCATGCCAGAGTTCTTCCAGATGTTCGACGTCGCAGTCCGAACTTTGGATTATGTCATCTCCAGCTGTTCAGGGAAACAGCGCATGCAGTGCAGAGTGGCGTCCAACTTCGGAGTGTCACCTTGTGGCGAACAAAGGTACTTCAAGCTACCAAGTCTCCTGGAGTGTGCACCTATCCCTCGGGGCAAGAGCCAAATTGCCACGAAAGCTGTAGTGGAGGCTCACCCGCATCTTAAACAGCTCAAAGACTGCATTCCAAAGTTTGAGAAGAACATGGGGATCCACCTTCTCATTGGGACCAACTGCCCCAGTCTCTTCCACGTGGAGGACCAAGTAAGAGGACCTTTGGGAGCCCCCCTTGCTCAGAAGCTGCCTCTTGGCTGGACCGTGCTGGGACCTGTGTGTGTCAACAGGATGCGGGGGCCCTCCACCTTTGACTCCCCAACTGAAGGTCCACTCAGATGCAGAACTGTCTGAATCACGTCTCAGTCTTCTGCCAAAGTTTATGCCCTAACTTCAGTCCCATTTTCAATACTACAGAAATAGATGAAGAGATGGCATTTTCCAAGGAGGAACAGCAGTTCCTGAACATTCTTAATAGTGGACTGGGCAAAATTAAAGAAAAAACGGCTTTTGAATCTGGAAGGGTATGATGCCAGAAGAGGCTGGCATTCATACCTGTGGTATGATAAGGCAAAGGTGGAGAAAAACTTCACAAATCACTACATCCGTGCGGCTCTGCTAAAAACGTGGAACAAATACAAAAACTGATTTTACCAGGCAACTCCCTTATGGATTTCTCCAACAGAAGCCCAATACAAAAGAGAACTTCCATCGACAGAGTGGCATACATACAAAAATTTAATAGAAAAAGTGGGCAGAGAATGGAATTTTAAAACTTTAGCTACACTCAGATTATCGGGGATTAATCTATCTTGGTTTCAGTATGCCCAAATTAAAGGATACTACAAAGTAGACAAAATAAAAAAAATTGCTCATCAAGAATCGATGTGGGACTTCGTGATGAAAAAAGAAAAAAAAAGATACGACTATTATACAATACAATATTGGAATGGGAGACGGAGACGGAAACGGTGAAAGAAAATATGATAATATGGGCCCAGGATTTGGAACATTCGACTTTATTAAGTGAATGGAAATCAGTTTGGAGAAAGAATACTAAATACTCAGGGGCAACGGTGATAACAGAAAATAGGCTAAAAATATTCTACCGATGGTACCTGACCCCACAAAAACTAGCCAAGTATTACAAGAATGTCAACAAAAAATGCTGGAAGTGTAAAGGGCATACAGGCACATTTCTGCACTGCTGGTGGGCATGCCCCCAAATCAAAAACTTTTGGAAGGATGTCCACAGACACTCTCAAAGGATCCTTGAAATGGAAGTAGAATTTAAGCCAGATTTTTTTCTACTAAACCTAACGGGCACGAAACTTGTACTGAATAAAGACCAAAAAAAGTACTTTATAACTGCGGCTGCAAGGGTTGTACTTGCGAGGAAATGGAAACAAGAGATTTCCCCATCGACAATAGAATGGGCCATTAAGCTAGCAGAATTTATAGATATGGACAACTTGAGCAGTGCAGTAAATAATAAAAATCCTCAAAAACGGACGGACTGGCAGCCCGTGACCAGCTATATGAAGACTGTAAAGTTATGACAATCACGGTTAAAAACACAAGGACCAAGGGTGGAAAGGCCCAACCAAAAGAAAAACTGTAACTATCAAGTAAGGATTGATCCCTCAGTAACCCGGACTGGAAGTAAACTTCATTTCTTCTTTTTCCTCTTCTCCTTTCCTATCAAAGTGCTGGTTTTGACCTTTAAAGCTCTATACGGTTCTGGCCCAGCTTACTTGTCCGAACGCATCAGCCGCTATGTCCCACCTCGCAATCTAAGATCATCCGGGGAGGCCCTGCTCTCGCTCCCGCCGACTTCTCAAATGCGGCTGGTGGGGACGAGGGACAGGGCCTTCTCGGTGGTGGCTCCCCGCCTGTGGAACGCGCTCCCTATTGAAGTACGGTCCACCTTATCCCTCCTTGCACAGAGGCGGAGGAGCAGTGGTTCCTGCCCTTCCACAAGGTCACTCACCCACAGAAGCCTGAAAAGGTCAGAGTGGTCTTGGACGCTCGCGCCCAATACCAAGACACGGCCCTGAACGATGTCTTGCTAAAGAGACCGGACCTGCTGAATAGCTTAATCGGAGTCATCCTCAGGCTTCGAGAAAAGCAGTTCGCAGTCATCGCAGACATCAAAAAGGTGTTCTATGCCTTTTTGGTGAAACCTGAACACAGAAGATACCTCAAATTCATGTGGATCAGTGACACCAAGAATCTGAAAGACATTCGCGCCTACCAAATGAGGGTGCACGTTTTTGGAAACACCCCCTCTCCAGCAGTTGCCAATTACTGCCTGAAGAAGACAGCCGACACGTTCGGAAACCTGTACAGCAGGGGTGCTCAGAACGGTGATCGTGATCACCAGGGTGATCTTCGGGCCTCATCTTGGTGATCTTCAGGCCCCTGACCAGGTTTTTTGCTGTTGGTCCTCTTCACGCGCCCCTGCACGCTGCAAAGAAGTGTTCCGTCGTTGCTCCTCCCCACTCCCTGCTCGCGCACCGCCTCCAAAAGCTCCAGAGTCCAAGAGGCAGAATGGGCCCCCTCTCTTGGATTCCTCCTCCTCCCTCCGTCCTTCTCCAGCCACTCAGAGTCGTAGGAGACCAAAAGGGGCGGGCCTGGATGCATGGCTGGCCCCGCACGCATGCGCAGAAGCGCCCATTCTGCCTCTCGGACTTCTCGTGAGCTCTTGGAGGCGACACGCATGCTGGCAGCATGGAAATAGGAGCAACGATGGAGGCGAAGAAGACGGATGCTTTGGGGTCATTTCCTTACCGCATCTCAAAGGTCGGTCTTTTTACTTTGGAGTGGGTGCTCGATTGTACTGTGGCATGTCTCTTTGTTGCCTTTTTATTTTTTTAAATGGCCTTTTAGCTCCAAAGCCTCTTTGCTTGCTTTGTTCCTTGAGAAATATATGTTGGTTAATATGGAAATGTGGGAGAAATGGGGTGGGTGCTCGATTGTACTTTGGCACGTCTCTTTGTTTCCTTTTTATTTTTAAAAATGGCCTTTTAGCTCCAAAGCCTCTCTGCTTTGCTTTGTTCCTTGAGAAATATATGTTGGGGAATATGGCAGTGTGGGAGAAATGGGGTGGTTGGATGTATTTTTGCATGCCCCTTTGTTTACCTTGCTGAGTATTAAATGGCCTTGCAGTTTAAAAGCCTCTCTTATTTTCTGGCTGATAATATGTGTGGTAATATGGCAGTGTGGGAGAAATGGGTGGTTGGATGTATTTTTGCATGCCCCTTTGTTTACCTTTCTGTATTAAATGGCTTGCAGTTTAAAAATCTTCTTACTTTCTGGCTGATAATATGTGTGGTAATATGGCAGTGTGGGAGAAATGGGGTGGTTGGATGTATTTTATGCTCTGTTTTATATTGTTGTTATTAAATTGAAATGTTGATGTTTTATAACTTCATTTTATGTAAACTGCCCCGAGCCTGCTGGAAGGAGCGGGACATAAAAATGAATAATAAATATAAATAAATAAATAAATAAGTTATAGTTTTACATTTCAGGGTAGGTGATCTTTGGGACTTGGTTTTTTAATCAGTAGCTCCCATGCTGAAAAAGTGTGAGCACCCCTGCTGTACAGCGAGGAGGTATGCAGTATCATCAACAGCAACTTTTATGTTGATGACTTGTTGTCTTCCTTTGACACGTCAGAGCAAGCTGTCAACATGGTACAACAAGTCCAAAGCCTGCTGCAAAGAGCCAACATCAGAATTCACAAAGTATTGTCAAACAACAAGGGAATCTTACAGGCCTTTCCGGCTGAAGACTTGGCCGAAAGCAACATCTTGGAACTCTTCCAACGACTGAGTTCGAAGTCCAGCTTAGGAGTTCTGTGGAACATGAAGTCCGACCGTTTCTCATTGAGGGTGGCCAAATTCAACAAGGTCAACACCAAAAGAGAGATGCTGTCTGTCATCAATGGCACATTTGACCCTTTGGGCATAGCTACACCTGTGCTCATCGCCGCCAAGATGCTGTTTAGGCAAGCCATTCAAGCCAAGTTGGATTGGGACCAGGAGCTCCCACCAGACGTGAAGTCAGCCTGGTTGAACTGGGCGGAGACGGCCCACCACATCAAAGAACTAGAAGTCACCAGGCAATTCATCAGAGGAGCAGTACCAGCAGCAGCCACCCCTGAGCTGCATGTCTTCTGTGATGCCTCCACAAAAGCCATAGCAGCTGTGGCTTACATGAGGCTCAAGGTCGAAGGCCCGTGCCCCACCGGATTTGTGATGGCTAAGGCCAAGGAAGCTCCAGAGAAGTTGACCATCCCTAGACTGGAACTGTGCGCAGCCATCCTAGTGACTCCACTTTGGAGCACCATCAGAGGAGAAATTGGCAAGCTGTTCCAGCGAGTCTATTTCTACAGCGACAGCATGGTCACTCTTGGATACCTGCGGAATACCTCCAAGAGGTTCAAGGTGTTCGTGGACAACAGGATCAACCAAGTCTTGAGAGTCTCCACTTCAGACCCTATGGTTCTTTATCGCTACATCCGAAAACCCTGCGGATATAGCCTCCAGAGATGCCTCGGCACACAAAGTCTTAGAGTCCAGCTGGTTGTGAGGGCCTGAATTCCTTATGGACCCAGAGTTTCCCTCCAGAGAGACCCCCCAGTGTGATGTGGACCTTCCTAAAGCTATCCAGGAGATTTACAGTTTCAGCACTGCCATTGTTGACACTGCCATCACCGGTCTCGACTTAACTCAAGACTAGTTAAAGCGCTTCTCCTCTTGGCCCAACTTACATAGGGGAGTGGCCAGGCTAATTCACAGAGTAAGCTTCAAGGACAATGAGCCACTACAGCTCCGGGACCTACAGAAGGCACAGAGGCTGATCTTCAAAGGAGTTCAAAGCAGCGCCTTTGCCGAAAAACTTTCTTGCATAAAGGCAGAACGCAACCTGCCCAAAGGAAGTCGTTTAAGAGGACTAAGCCCATTCCTGGAATCGGATGGCCTGCTTAAAGTCGGAAGACGCTTGGCTCTAGCCAAAGTAGAGGGGTTCATCAAACATCCCGTGATTCTGCCGGACCAAAGCCACTTGTCTACTCTCCTAGCACTGTTTTGCCACCTTGAAGTGCAGCACCAAGGCCGAACATTCACGGAAGTCTGCGTGAGAGCAGAAGGGCTTTGGATTGTGTTACAGTATATGGACACGAATTTTAGAACATAAGTCTCGCTTTAAAACGAAAAACGACAGTTCAATCTTATACTTGCACTTTAAGAACCATCACTCTTTTGAAGATTTCACAGTGGGATCTAAAATAGGAAGGTCCACCCTGCCCCAAGAGGCCAAAGGGCTGGGTCGTTACACTTTGGTGTATGGCGGTTGGGATACTAATTGGTCAATCGATCCAGTCGGCCAGTTTGAAGTTTCCCTGCTAGAGGCCACTATTCCTCAAAGTTTCTGAGGAAAACCTGAGGTAAAAGTTTGTAACCAAGCGAAGGTAAGAGAGATTTACATCAGGAACTGACCAAAAACCTCAACACACATACAGTTATGGCTCCACCAAAGGGGAAAAGAAATGTAGCTGGGGCTGAGGAGCAAAGAGTGGAGGAACCCCAGGCTGAAGAGCAGTTGCCTGAGGGAGAAACTGAGGGGGAACTAGTTACTACCTCCATTGAGCTTCGACGAAGGCAGCTGGAGTTTGAAATAATAAAATTAGAGGCAGAATGAATGCGGAAGGAGCGAGGCAGAAGGAGGGTGGAGTCGCGAGCGAGAACCGCATCGAGGTGTACTGCCGCCTGCTCCCCATGACGGGCGAAGCGTACTTTATAGACAAGACCAGCAGCGCAACGGTCTGGGCGCACCCTCCTGCTCGCGATGGGGAGGTGTTGGAAGAGCTCCAGTGTACGTTTATCAAGTCTTTGACCGCGGATCAAATCAGACGGATGTGTTTGACGTGGTTGCCCGGCCTTTGGTGCGAGGTCTTATCCATGGGGAGAACGGCCTGCTTTTCGCCCATGGTTTCTCGAGGAGCGAGAAGACCTACACCATGGTGGAGAGCGAGTCATGATAGACTCCTCCACGAAACTTGGGCTGATTCCACGTTGCTTGGACATGCTGTTCGGAAGGATTGGAGATTTCCAGGCCAAAGAAGGCGTGTTCAAGTCAGACGGCAAGAACGGGTTCAAGGTCCACAACAATAAGGATGTTTTGCCGGAGCAACAGGCGAGAGTATCATTGCCCCAGACCCCCAACACTCCGTCCAGCATCACCACGCACAACGTCTATGGCGTATTTCTCTTATGCTATGAGGTCTACAACGAAAAAATCTATGACCTCCTGGATGAAGAGTCCACCGACCCCCAAAGGTTCTCAGGACAGATCGGAACGACAAGTTATTCGTGGAGGAATGCACCGAGGTGGAGGTCAAGTCTTCCAAAGGACGCCTTAGCAGCCTTCCAGAGAGGCCAATGCAAGAGGCGCACCGGTGATACGGATCGGAATCCAGAGTCAAGCCGTTCCCACTGCGTCTTTGTGATCAAATTAATCCAGGCGCCTTTGCATGAGGGTACCAACAAAATGACGCAGGACAGAAAACTGGTCACCCTGAGCTATTTCTGTTTGGCCGACCTGGCAGGAAACGAGCAAACTGACAGAACTAGTCAGGGCCCTAAGAGAGGGGATGCCAGCTCTGGTCAAGCCACCCAGAGGACTGTCTGTTTTTTCTGTCACCAAACCGGGCATTATAAGTCCTCTTGCCCACACTTGGCAAATAAGAGACCAGTCACCCCGCCAAAATTTGTGAAAATAGTCAAAAAGATATTGAATCTTATTTTAATTCCTGGCAGGAACGCATACAGTTTATTTTTGAATCCAATAAATATCAAATCAATTTTTTAGATCTGTTTTTTCTGTGAATGGTACGCTACATGTAAAAAATTATATCAAACCGACCAGTCGGAACTCGTTACTCCATTATGCCTCTCATCATACATATGCGTTAAGCAACAATTTACCTTTCCCCCCAATTTCTAAGGATCAAGCGTAACTCCACCCTACAGACGGACTTTGTGAAAGATGCAAATCAACTTAAATGAAATCTTAAAGATAGAGGTTACCCTGGGAGAATCCTTGATCAAGCGCTTCAAAAAGTCATAGACACTCCACGATCATCTCTCTTTACCAAACGTAAACAAATTTCAACAGACCGTTTAATATGGCCTTTAATGTATACGCCACGTTCTAAGACTATTAGCGCGACTGTCCATAAATTTTGGCCCATTATTAGTTCAATTCCGAGCCTGGAACATCATCCTATGGTTGCTTATAAGAAAACCACCAACTTTAAACAACTTCTGGTTCATGCAGACCACAGAATTAAATCTAGTACCCCCTCTATACAGTACCTCGACATACAAGCCCATGTGGACATTGCTCTATTTGCAAATTTATCAATCCACAATTTTACATCACCAGTCCCTACAATCATCGAAAGTTTCAGATTAAATCCTGGGCTACGTGTGGCTCAAAAAATGTAATTTATTGTATCACATGTGGGTGTGGAAATCTTTATCTGGGAGAGACTGGGAGGGAACTCCGGACACGAATTTTAGAACATAAGTCTCGCTTTAAAACGAAAAACGACAGTTCAATCTTATACTTGCACTTTAAGAACCATCACTCTTTTGAAGATTTCACAGTGGGATCTAAAATAGGAAGGTCCACCCTGCCCCAAGAGGCCAAAGGGCCGGGTCGTTACACTTTGGTGTATGGCGGTTGGGATACTAATTGGTCAATCGATCCAGTCGGCCAGTTTGAAGTTTCCCTGCTAGAGGCCACTATTCCTCAAAGTTTCTGAGGAAAACCTGAGGTAAAAGTTTGTAACCAAGCGAAGGTAAGAGAGATTTACATCAGGAACTGACCAAAAACCTCAACACACATACAGTTATGGCTCCACCAAAGGGGAAAAGAAATGTAGCTGGGGCTGAGGAGCAAAGAGTGGAGGAACCCCAGGCTGAAGAGCAGTTGCCTGAGGGAGAAACTGAGGGGGAAGTAGTTACTACCTCCATTGAGCTTCGACGAAGGCAGCTGGAGTTTGAAATAATAAAATTAGAGGCAGAATGAATGCGGAAGGAGCGAGGCAGAAGGAGGGTGGAGTCGCGAGCGAGAACCGCATCGAGGTGTACTGCCGCCTGCTCCCCATGACGGGCGAAGCGTACTTTATAGACAAGACCAGCAGCGCAACGGTCTGGGCGCACCCTCCTGCTCGCGATGGGGAGGTGTTGGAAGAGCTCCAGTGTACGTTTACCGAAGTCTTTGACCGCGGATCAAATCAGACGGATGTGTTTGACGTGGTTGCCCGGCCTTTGGTGCGAGGTCTTATCCATGGGGAGAACGGCCTGCTTTTCGCCCATGGTTTCTCGAGGAGCGAGAAGACCTACACCATGGTGGAGAGCGAGTCATGATAGACTCCTCCACGAAACTTGGGCTGATTCCACGTTGCTTGGACATGCTGTTCGGAAGGATTGGAGATTTCCAGGCCAAAGAAGGCGTGTTCAAGTCAGACGGCAAGAACGGGTTCAAGGTCCACAACAATAAGGATGTTTTGCCGGAGCAACAGGCGAGAGTATCATTGCCCCAGACCCCCAACACTCCGTCCAGCATCAGCACGCACAACGTCTATGGCGTATTTCTCTTATGCTATGAGGTCTACAACGAAAAAATCTATGACCTCCTGGATGAAGAGTCCACCGACCCCCCCAAAGGTTCTCAGGACAGATCGGAACGACAAGTTATTCGTGGAGGAATGCACCGAGGTGGAGGTCAAGTCTTCCAAAGGACGCCTTAGCAGCCTTCCAGAGAGGCCAATGCAAGAGGCGCACCGGTGATACGGATCGAATCCAGAGTCAAGCCGTTCCCACTGCGTCTTTGTGATCAAATTAATCCAGGCGCCTTTGCATGAGGGTACCAACAAAATGACGCAGGACAGAAAACTGGTCACCCTGAGCTATTTCTGTTTGGCCGACCTGGCAGGAAACGAGCAAACTGACAGAACTAGTCAGGGCCCTAAGAGAGGGATGCCAGCTCTGGTCAAGCCACCCAGAGGACTGTCTGTTGTTCTGTCACCAACCCGGGCATTATAAGTCCTCTTGCCCACACTTGGCAAATAAGAGACCAGTCACCCCGCCAAAATTTGTGAAAATAGTCAAAAAGATATTGAATCTTATTTTAATTCCTGGCAGGAACGCATACAGTTTACAAAAGAGCGCGTTGACCCCGAGGGCATTCTCGGCGGCTCTGGAACCCTTGGAGGTTCCTGGAGGATCACTGACAGATCGGGTTGCCAGATGGAACAGTGTCCTCTCAAGGGCCATCGACCAGGTGGCCCCCAAGCGACCCCCTCCGCCCCAGGAAAACCAGCTCCCCATGGTTCACAGCAAACCTAAAGCGGATGAAACGCCGGAGGACACCACTCGAGAGTAACTGGAGACGAAAACCCAGCGCGGCAAATAGAGCAGCCTACAGAGACCACCACAGGCCGTACGAACATCAGCTCAAAGAGGCTAAGAAACCTTAGAATGCCGCCCAGAGTAGAGCCGCAGGCTCCCACACAGCACAGATCTTCAAAGTAGTCCGAGTCTCCTAGCGCCCCCACGGAGTGAGCTCAAAAAACTCGGCGATAACAGCAGATGACCTCCAAAAGCACTTCATCGGAAAAATCGCGGCACTTCGGCGTGATTTGCCGCTTATTCCCGAGGCAGAGGGCGCGAGGACCCAGCACCCAATCCGGACCAATGGGCACTGTCTCTCAGAATTCAGGCCCCTAACATCGGAAGAGGTGAGAAGGTTAGTGTCCGGGGCAAGAGCGACGACCTGCCCCACGGACCCCTGCCCATCGCACCTAATCAAGTCCAGCATTGACATCATATTGGGCGCTCTGAGGGACCTGGTGAACCTCTCCCTGGATACAGGCGTTTTCCCTGACTCCCTGAAAGAGGCCAGAGTCAGCCCTCCTGAAAAAGACGAGCCTTGACCCTGACGACCCAGCAAACTACCGCCCTGTGCCAATCTACCCTTCCTGGGTAAACTCCTGAGCGGGCGGCGGAAAGCCAACTGCGTGACTTCCTAAATCGATCCGGGGCCTGGATCCGTTCCAGTCAGGTTTCCGCGGTCATGGAGTGGAATCCGTCCTGGTGGCGATTACAGATGACATCCGCCGCCAGCTGGACGGGGGCTCGGCAGTCCTGGTCCTCCTGGATCTAACTGCGGCTTTTGACACCGTTGATCATGACTTACTGCTCCACCGCCTGGCTGCCTCCGGGATCCAGGACAAGGCTCTGATCTGGTTGGGATCGTTCCTACGGGGCCGCTCGCAGCGGGTCGAGTGGCAGGGCCAGGTCTCTAGGAAATGCGGGTTGGAGTGTGGAGTTCCCAGGGTGCCATCTTGTCTCCCACCCTCTTCAACATCTATGTCCAGCCCCTGGCCAGTATTGCTAGGAGCCATGGTTTCTGCTGCTACCAATACGCCGACGACACACAGCTGCTGCTGAAGCTCGACCCAGGACATCATCGGTGCCGGACAGTTTCAGTCAAGGGCTGAGAGCGGTGACAAGCTGGCTCAGAGCATACAGACTCAAAATCAACCCGGCTAAAAACGGAGATTCTCTGGCCTGGCCGACCCGACCCTCACTCACCACTACCACTCTTGGCGAGCCCCTATCCCCGGCTCTGGCGGTGAAGAGCTTGGGAGTGATTCTGGACGAGAGACTGTCGATGGAAGCCCAGATCCAGGCCGCAGCTAAGGGCGCCTTTTTCCATCTTCGCAGGGCCCGACGGGTTGGCCCCTATTTACCATCAGAGGCATTGAGAACTGTGATACATGCCACCGCTGTCTCGCGCCTTGATTATTGCAATGCCCTATATGCGGGCCTACCTCTGTCTACAACTCGGAGGCTGAGGCTCATTCAGAACGCAGCGGCCAGACTCATCTCTGGGGCATCTGTCAGAAACCATATCTCTCCAATTTTAAAAGATCTTCATTGGCTGCCCACAGAGTTCAGACTGATTTACAAACTTATGGCGCTCACCTTTAAAGCACGGCATAATATTGGGCCAGCCTATCTGGGCGATCGGCTGACAGTCCAACGCACCGAGAGGCCAGCGCGTGCCATAAATGGTGATCGTATAGCCATCCCTGGGGTGAGAGAGGCTCGGCTGATGGAGACCCGACGGAGAGCCTTCTCCGTGGTGGCTCCCATGATCTGGAACACACTCCCGCCTGCCCTCAGGGCCACATCGGCCCAAATCAGATTCCTATCGGACCTGAAAACCTGGCTCTTCTGCCAGGCATTTGGGGTTTGATCGGACGCCTGGAGACTGAGCCTTTCTGGCGTGTGTACCTATGTTTTAAACTGTTGTATTTTTGGTTTTTAAATGCTGTAAGTCGCCCGGAGCACCAGTGGTGGAGGGCGACTCACAAATAATAAAGTTATTATTATTATTATTATTATT
Source organism: Anolis apletophallus (assembly GCA_030556195.1). Classification (NCBI taxonomy): domain Eukaryota; kingdom Metazoa; phylum Chordata; class Lepidosauria; order Squamata; family Anolidae; genus Anolis; species Anolis apletophallus. The sequence continues at coordinate 139,823,286 of JARBWK010000009.1, read as the reverse complement.
TTTGAATCCAATAAATATCAAATCAATTTTTTAGATCTGTTTTTTCTGTTAATGGTACGCTACATGTAAAAAATTATATCAAACCGACCAGTCGGAACTCGTTACTCCATTATGCCTCTCATCATACATATGCGTTAAGCAACAATTTACCTTTCCCCCCAATTTCTAAGGATCAAGCGTAACTCCACCCTACAGACGGACTTTGTGAAAGATACGAATCAACTTAAATGAAATCTTAAAGATAGAGGTTACCCTGGGAGAATCCTTGATCAAGCGCTTCAAAAAGTCATAGACACTCCACGATCATCTCTCTTTACCAAACGTAAACAAATTTCAACAGACCGTTTAATATGGCCTTTAATGTATACGCCACATTCTAAGACTATTAGCGCGACTGTCCATAAATTTTGGCCCATTATTAGTTCAATTCCGAGCCTGGAACATCATCCTATGGTTGCTTATAAGAAAACCACCAACTTTAAACAACTTCTGGTTCATGCAGACCACAGAATTAAATCTAGTACCCCTCTATACAGTACCTCGACATACAAGCCCATGTGGACATTGCTCTATTTGCAAATTTATCAATCCACAATTTTACATCACCAGTCCCTACAATCATCGAAAGTTTCAGATTAAATCCTGGGCTACGTGTGGCTCAAAAAATGTAATTTATTGTATCACATGTGGGTGTGGAAATCTTTATCTGGGAGAGACTGGGAGGGAACTCCGGACACGAATTTTAGAACATAAGTCTCGCTTTAAAACGAAAAACGACAGTTCAATCTTATACTTGCACTTTAAGAACCATCACTCTTTTGAAGATTTCACAGTGGGATCTAAAATAGGAAGGTCCACCCTGCCCCAAGAGGCCAAAGGGCCGGGTCGTTACACTTTGGTGTATGGCGGTTGGGATACTAATTGGTCAATCGATCCAGTCGGCCAGTTTGAAGTTTCCCTGCTAGAGGCCACTATTCCTCAAAGTTTCTGAGGAAAACCTGAGGTAAAAGTTTGTAACCAAGCGAAGGTAAGAGAGATTTACATCAGGAACTGACCAAAAACCTCAACACACATACAGTTATGGCTCCACCAAAGGGGAAAAGAAATGTAGCTGGGGCTGAGGAGCAAAGAGTGGAGGAACCCCAGGCTGAAGAGCAGTTGCCTGAGGGAGAAACTGAGGGGGAACTAGTTACTACCTCCATTGAGCTTCGACGAAGGCAGCTGGAGTTTGAAATAATAAAATTAGAGGCAGAATGAATGCGGAAGGAGCGAGGCAGAAGGAGGGTGGAGTCGCGGCGAGAACCGCATCGAGGTGTACTGCCGCCTGCTCCCCATGACGGGCGAGCGTACTTTATAGACAAGACCAGCAGCGCAACGGTCTGGGCGCACCCTCCTGCTCGCGATGGGGAGGTGTTGGAAGAGCTCCAGTGTACGTTTACCGAAGTCTTTGACCGCGGATCAAATCAGACGGATGTGTTTGACGTGGTTGCCCGGCCTTTGGTGCGAGGTCTTATCCATGGGGAGAACGGCCTGCTTTTCGCCCATGGTTTCTCGAGGAGCGAGAAGACCTACACCATGGTGGAGAGCGAGTCAGATGGGCCCATGATAGACTCCTCCACGAAACTTGGGCTGATTCCACGTTGCTTGGACATGCTGTTCGGAAGGATTGGAGATTTCCAGGCCAAAGAAGGCGTGTTCAAGTCAGACGGCAAGAACGGGTTCAAGGTCCACAACAATAAGGATGTTTTGCCGGAGCAACAGGCGAGAGTATCATTGCCCCAGACCCCCAACACTCCGTCCAGCATCAGCACGCACAACGTCTATGGCGTATTTCTCTTATGCTATGAGGTCTACAACGAAAAAATCTATGACCTCCTGGATGAAGAGTCCACCGACCCCCCCCCCCCCAAAGGTTCTCAGGACAGATCGGAACGACAAGTTATTCGTGGAGGAATGCACCGAGGTGGAGGTCAAGTCTTCCAAAGGACGCCTTAGCAGCCTTCCAGAGAGGCCAATGCAAGAGGCGCACCGGTGATACGGATCGGAATCCAGAGTCAAGCCGTTCCCACTGCGTCTTTGTGATCAAATTAATCCAGGCGCCTTTGCATGAGGGTACCAACAAAATGACGCAGGACAGAAAACTGGTCACCCTGAGCTATTTCTGTTTGGCCGACCTGGCAGGAAACGAGCAAACTGACAGAACTAGTCAGGGCCCTAAGAGAGGGGATGCCAGCTCTGGTCAAGCCACCCAGAGGACTGTCTGTTTTTCTGTCACCAAACCGGGCATTATAAGTCCTCTTGCCCACACTTGGCAAATAAGAGACCAGTCACCCGCCAAAATTTGTGAAAATAGTCAAAAGATATTGAATCTTATTTTAATTCCTGGCAGGAACGCATACAGTTTATTTTTGAATCCAATAAATATCAAATCAATTTTTTAGATCTGTTTTTTCTGTGAATGGTACGCTACATGTAAAAAATTATATCAAACCGACCAGTCGGAACTCGTTACTCCATTATGCCTCTCATCATACATATGCGTTAAGCAACAATTTACCTTTCCCCCCAATTTCTAAGGATCAAGCGTAACTCCACCCTACAGACGGACTTTGTGAAAGATACGAATCAACTTAAATGAAATCTTAAAGATAGAGGTTACCCTGGGAGAATCCTTGATCAAGCGCTTCAAAAAGTCATAGACACTCCACGATCATCTCTCTTTACCAAACGTAAACAAATTTCAACAGACCGTTTAATATGGCCTTTAATGTATACGCCACATTCTAAGACTATTAGCGCGACTGTCCATAAATTTTGGCCCATTATTAGTTCAATTCCGAGCCTGGAACATCATCCTATGGTTGCTTATAAGAAAACCACCAACTTTAAACAACTTCTGGTTCATGCAGACCACAGAATTAAATCTAGTACCCCCTCTATACAGTACCTCGACATACAAGCCCATGTGGACATTGCTCTATTTGCAAATTTATCAATCCACAATTTTACATCACCAGTCCCTACAATCATCGAAAGTTTCAGATTAAATCCTGGGCTACGTGTGGCTCAAAAAATGTAATTTATTGTATCACATGTGGGTGTGGAAATCTTTATCTGGGAGAGACTGGGAGGGAACTCCGGACACGAATTTTAGAACATAAGTCTCGCTTTAAAACGAAAAACGACAGTTCAATCTTATACTTGCACTTTAAGAACCATCACTCTTTTGAAGATTTCACAGTGGGATCTAAAATAGGAAGGTCCACCCTGCCCCAAGAGGCCAAAGGGCCGGGTCGTTACACTTTGGTGTATGGCGGTTGGGATACTAATTGGTCAATCGATCCAGTCGGCCAGTTTGAAGTTTCCCTGCTAGAGGCCACTATTCCTCAAAGTTTCTGAGGAAAACCTGAGGTAAAAGTTTGTAACCAAGCGAAGGTAAGAGAGATTTACATCAGGAACTGACCAAAAACCTCAACACACATACAGTTATGGCTCCACCAAAGGGGAAAAGAAATGTAGCTGGGGCTGAGGAGCAAAGAGTGGAGGAACCCCAGGCTGAAGAGCAGTTGCCTGAGGGAGAAACTGAGGGGGAACTAGTTACTACCTCCATTGAGCTTCGACGAAGGCAGCTGGAGTTTGAAATAATAAAATTAGAGGCAGAATGAATGCGGAAGGAGCGAGGCAGAAGGAGGGTGGAGTCGCGAGCGAGAACCGCATCGAGGTGTACTGCCGCCTGCTCCCCATGACGGGCGGCGTACTTTATAGACAAGACCAGCAGCGCAACGGTCTGGGCGCACCCTCCTGCTCGCGATGGGGAGGTGTTGGAAGAGCTCCAGTGTACGTTTACCGAAGTCTTTGACCGCGGATCAAATCAGACGGATGTGTTCGACGTGGTTGCCCGGCCTTTAGTGCGAGGTCTTATTCATGGGGAGAACGGCCTGCTTTTCGCCCATGGTTTCTCGAGGAGCGAGAAGACCTACACCATGGTGGAGAGCGAGTCAGATGGGCCCATGATAGACTCCTCCACGAAACTTGGGCTGATTCCACGTTGCTTGGACATGCTGTTCGGAAGGATTGAGATTTCCAGGCCAAAGAAGGCGTGTTCAAGTCAGACGGCAAGAACGGGTTCAAGGTCCACAAGAATAAGGATGTTTTGCCGGAGCAACAGGCGAGAGTATCATTGCCCCAGACCCCCAACACTCCGTCCAGCATCAGCACGCACAACGTCTATGGCGTATTTCTCTTATGCTATGAGGTCTACAACGAAAAAATTTATGACCTCCTGGATGAAGAGTCCACCGCCCCCCCCCCCCCCCAAAGGTTCTCAGGACAGATCGGAACGACAAGTTATTCGTGGAGGAATGCACCGAGGTGGAGGTCAAGTCTTCCAAAGGACGCCTTAGCAGCCTTCCAGAGAGGCCAATGCAAGAGGCGCACCGGTGATACGGATCGGAATCCAGAGTCTCCTCATAGAGCAACAGCGATCTCCTCATAGAGCCTTGCCAGTTCCGCGGAGGAGCTACAAGATTTGCTAACCTCAATAGAAGACGACTGGGTGTCTCTCCGGAACACACCAAGGGGGCTTTTCCCCCCCAGTACATTTGCCTTTCTTTCTCCGGACCTCCCCTCCCTGTGCTCTTCATCTGTATTCATCGCCGGATTTACATTGCCACCTCCAAACATCACAGGGCTTGCCTGTCTCGCGGAGGAGCTGCGTTATTTCCTATTCTCGCGAGAAGACGCCCGGGTTTCCCCTCGGAGCTGTGCATCGGGGATTCCCTCTCCAGTGACGTCATCCTCCTCCTGTGTTACCTGTATCCATTAATTGTCCACGCAGGGCTGGCGCTTCACCAGGGCGCCTGGATTTACAATCTTCCTAAAGGAACAAACTTCAGGCTTGCCTCCAGCATGGGGTTGAGGCAAACGCCAGAGACACAACCAGCTTACAGATTAGAAGACTCCCCTCCCGCCTTGCACACAGTGGGCAAGTACTTTGGGGGTTTCTTTCCCCTCCTACACACCATTGGAGGGATTTTTTCATGTGATTATATACACTTGCTATTTCAGCATTGATGTTTTTGATACATGTGAATGTTCTTCTAATATAGATATATTTTGATTAATTCTGTGTAGTGATTCATGGTTTCTTGCACACAGATATATTTAGGACTGGTTCTACTGTTTTTTTCACACTGTTGTTTCTTTGTATGCTTGTTTGGGTTAGCCAGGCTGGCTTTGACAAGCCATCCTAAGTACTTTTAATGCTGTAAAGCACTTTAAAGCTTTGCTAGTACTTTACTGGACACAGCATCGCCTTTAAACTGGCTTGAGTTTTATAGGGAAAGATCCGTTCTTTCTACACAGATACTCAGAGTCCAGGACAGAGAATATTTTCGGATCTCTGTCATTGAGGGAAGCTTGGGGGGACTTCTCAGTCTCTTGTCACAGCAACTGAAAGAAAGAATAAGAACTTCTAAAGACACATCTGCATAATCTTGCAAGTTGACTGTTTTTCTTTTGTATTGGAACCTCAAGTACTTGGACCAGGTTAAGCAAAATAAAGACGCCTACACAAGCTGCTCTCCAACAACAAAGAAATCTTGCAGGCCTTTCCCTCTGAAGACCTAGCGGAAAGCAACGTTTATGAGTTATTCAAAGAGTTACGTTCCCAGTCTAGTTTAGGACTTCTCTGGGATGTGAAATCGGACCATCTTTCTTTGAGAGAATTTCGGTTTGTGAACACTAAGAGACAGATGCTGTCCACTATCAACGGGATATTTGATCCCTTAGGCATATCTGCCCCTGTCCCGATCACTGCTAAGCTCCTGTTCAGACATGTGATTCACAGGGGCGGTCCTTCCGGTAGGCAAAGGATGCCGCTGCGTGGGGCACCATCTGGGTAAAGGGCGCATTCCCCCGCCCGCCGGACAGCGTCCGGCCGATGTTCCTTAGGCAGCGGCTGCCTGCTTTTGGGCCTTGTGCGCTCCGACGCTGCACTGTACCAAACCTCCCTGCGTGCCAAATAGGGAGAGCTTTGTCTACAGGCTTCTGCGCCTGTGCACAAAAGCTTCTGGGCATGCGCGGAGGTTTTTCGGCGCAGGCGCAGTTGCTCCGGAGCTGAAGTTGAGCTGCGGAGCAACTGCGCATGCGCGAAAACCTCCGCGCATGCCCAGTAGCTTTTGTGCACAGGCGCAGAAGCCTGTAGACAAAGCTCTCCCTATCGGACAGGCAGGGCGGAGACAAAGGGTGCTGCTCTATTGTCCCTGGTGCATGCTTTGCTATTGAAGTAATACTACACATATTTGTTATTATATTTGTTATTTCATTTACAATTATTAGTATGCATCACCTTACTTTTGGATCATGATTTATTTTTTAATTATTAGATTGTTATTGTTATCTTTTATAAATGTCAGGCGTCCTCAGAGGTTGGGAAGTTTGTTGGAAAGTAGGCAAGCAGGGTTAACATACATATCCCTGTGGAATGATGTCCAGGGTGGGATTGAGAAGAACTGCTGTTGCCTACTTGAAGCAAGTGTGAACCATGACATAGGCCACCTTGATTAGCACTTAATGTACTACCAGCTCATTGCCAAGTTTTTAAACTTTGTGTTTTCTAAATGCATCACAAAATTACCCTTGGTTTGCTTTTGATGCAGCAAATAACCACGCTGCTTCAAAGCCTTTGTTGAGTGGTATGACTCATGAGCTGGCCCTGATTGACTCTTGTCTGGAATTTAAATCAAGCTAGCCAATTGCAGCATTAACACCTGCCGCAAGCAGACAGTATTTTTCCTCTCTCCCTGGATATCAATCATTGAAACATACGCACCGACCTCCTACAGACAAGAGTTGTTTCTCCCACCCTGGACATTCCACAGAGATGTATACCCCACTTGCCTAGTTTCCTACAGACCTCACAACCTTTGAAGATGCTGGCCATAGATGCTGGCAAAATGCCAGTAGGGAATGCTTCTGTAACATGGCCAGACAGGCCGGAAAACTCACAGCAACCCAGTGAATGTGGTCATTAAAGCCCTATTTCGACATCAATGTAATCATAATTTAAGATAAAAGTTTCTCGGTGACTTTAAAGCCAGTAGTGTCCGATTCGTGGACTCCGGTGCTCATCTCCCGCTCTAAGCCAAAGAGCCTGCATTGTCGGTAGATGCCTCCAAGGTCATATGGTATCATAACTACCTATTTATTATTTATTGTATTACAAAGGATGTGTTATATGAAATCTGCAAGGAATACAAGGGGCTCTAGGCCAGGTGAGGGGTGTTGCTAGCGTTTCTTTGTGACGACTCCTGTTTTCTAAAGTTTTAATTTGTAAGTACTTTACACTTGCAAACTGAGGGTGCGATCTACATTTTAGGAAAGGAAACAACCATTTCCCAACAAAATTGTAAGCTAAGTACAGTCCGCCATAGTCTGTACTTGGATAACAGAAAAAGAAGCCATCAGGAGCATTTAATCGTAAAAGGAAGTTGCAGCATTCCAACGAAGATGAGACTCAAGCTAGAACATAGAAAAGGTTTATAACAACCACACCGGCATGTGCTACAACAAACATGGAGACAAAGAACTTGACTGAATCAGATCATGACGACGGCAAGATACCAATATCTGAGCCTCTAGCTGGACCATCAACAACTCAAGACCGTATTGCAGTGGCTGAGCCTCTAGCTGGACCATCAACAACTCAAGACCGTATTGCAGTGGCTGAGCCTCTAGCTGGACCATCAACAACTCCAGACCGTATTGCAGTGGCTGAGCCTCTAGCTGGACCATCAACAACTCAAGACCGTATTGCAGTGGCTGAGCCTCTAGCTGGACCATCAACAACTCAAGACCGTATTGCAGTGGATGAGCCTCTAGCTGGACCATCAACAACTCCAGACCGTATTGCAATGACTGAGCCTCTAGCTGGACCATCAACAACTCCAGACCGTATTGCAGTGACTGAGCCTCTAGCTCAGTGGTTCTCAACCTTTCTAATGCCGTGACCCCTAAATAAAGTTCCTCATGTTGTGGTGACCCCCAACCATATTTTCGTTGCTACTTCATAACTGTAATTTTGCTACTGTTATGAATTGTAATGTAAATATCTGATATTCTGGATGTATTTTCATTGTTAGAAATAGAACATAATTAAAGCATAGCGATTAATCACAAAAACAATATGTTTGTGGGAGTATGGACAATGAATGGTGGGATCTGCAGTACCTTCAACTGATTCACCTCTGACATCCACAGTCCACTGAGACCCCCACGAATTACAGACCTGGACCAAACTTGGCACACAGAACCTCAATGACCAACAGAAAATATTGGAAGGGGTTGGGGGGAATTGACAGTGATTTATGGAAGATGTACATCCGGAGAGCACTGTGAACCCAAATGACTATGGATCTGGACCAAACTTGGCACAAATATTCAATATGCCCAAAATTGAACACTGGTGGAGTTTGGGAATAATAGATCATGACATTTGGGAGTTGCAGTTGCTGGGATATATAGATCCCCTGCCATCAAAGAACATTCTGAACTCCAAAAGAAATGGAATTGAACAAAACTTGGCATCCAGCCTCAATAACAACAACAACAACAACAATAATAACCATAATAATGAGCTGGGAGAGACCAATTGGGCCATCTAGTCCAACTCCCTTTTGCCTTCATGCATAAAAAGCACAAGCAAAGCACCTGTGACAGATGGCCACCCATGCTTAATAATAATAATAGTAACAACAACAGCAAAAAAAAGAACAACAGAATTGGAAGGGACCTCTAAGGGCCATCTAGTCCAACCCCTCATTCTGCCTTCATGCAGGGAAAGCACAATCAAAGCACCCTGACAGATGACCATCCAGCCTTAATAATAACAAAAAAAATGCTGACCCAGGAAGGCAGGCAGGCAGGTCGCTGTGAGCAGAGGTCCTCCTCTGCTGCGCCCTCGGTGCCCAGTGCAGGCCAAAGAGCGGCGTAGCTCTGTTGGGCCCCAGCTAGGCCCAGGAAGGACAGCAGCAGTGTGGAGGCTGGAAACGCTATCGCTCAGCCAGCTTCACTCAGCCTCCGCGGGCTGTAGTGGCAGGCGCTCACCAGCTGCTTAACTCAGACAGAGGCTGCACAGGGCCTCATGAGCAGCGAGGCTGGGTGAAACTGACTGAGGAGGCCAGCGGAGGCCCTGTGCAGCCTCCGTCTGAGTTAAGCAGCTCGAGCGCGCCTGCCGCTGCAGCCCACCGAGGCTGAGCTTCTGCTTCTGCTCATGGAGGCAGCCATGAGGAAGCTGTGGCAGCCGGGCGCTTCCCGCACAGCTGCCTCCAGCCGCGCAGCCTGGCCTTGCAGGAAGCCCCTTACCTGGCTTGCACCGTGCGAGGCCAAGCTGCACGGTGGGCCTCCCTCACCTGACTTCTGCCGCTCGCCAGTTCCGGCGGGCGGTGCGAGCCAGGAGAGGAGTTTCCCGCGAGGCCAGGCCACACGGGAAGCCCCTTGCCTGGCTTGCGCCGCCCGCCGGAACTGGCGAGCGGCAGAAGTCACGTGAGGCAGGCCCGCTGTGCAGCTTGGCCTCGCGGGAAGTCCCTCGCCTGGCTTGTGCTGCCAGTCGGGACTGGCAAGTGGTGAAAGCCAGGTGAGGGCTTCCCACGAGGCCAGGTTGTTGCGGGTGCAGCCTCCCTTGCCTGGCTTTTGCCGCTTGCCAATCCCGGTGGGCAGCGCGAGCCAGGAAAGGGAGGTACCACCACGTGGCCTGGCCTCGTGGGACGCCCCTCACTTAGCTTGCGCCACCCGTAGGGCCTGGCAAGCAACAAAAGCCAGGCGAGGAAGGCTGCACCACGCAGCCTGGCCTCGCATTATGCCTCTCGTCCTGGCAAAAAATGGACAAGAGGCATCACCGCACAGCCTGGTGGAGGGGGTGGGGCCAATGGACATGGCGCCGCGACCCCTCCGAAATGGCCAGGCGACCCCTCTGGGGGTCGCGACCCCCAGGTTGAGAACCGCTGCTCTAGCTGGACCATCAACAACTCCAGACCGTATTGCAGTGACTGAGCCTCTAGCTGGACCATCAACAACTCCAGACCGTATTGCAGTGACTGAGCCTCTAGCTGGACCATCAACAACTCAAGACCGTATTGCAGTGACTGAGCCTCTAGCTGGACCATCAACAACTCCAGACCGTATTGCAGTGACTGAGCCTCTAGCTGGACCATCAACAACTCCAGACCGTATTGCAGTGACTGAGCCTCTAGCTGGACCATCAACAACTCAAGACCGTATTGCAGTGGCTCAGCCTCTACCTGGACCATCAACAACTCAAGACCGTATTGCAGCGACTACAGCAACACCATTAGCACTGTCAATTCCTGGTTGTGCCATAGGTGGGACTGACACTGAAGATTTCTTAAGAGATGTAGTCTTGCCATGTAGTAGTCAACAAAACAGAAACCCATTACATTTGATTTCAAATGATTGTGGAGAGTGGCCACCCAACATACATGATGAGGAACGAAAATTACTTGTGCAACGAGGACCTCAGCAAGTCACTGGTAAAGATTTTCCTCAGGATGCTAAGGGCAGGAGATTTGCCCCATTTCATTACACAAGGAAGCTTAGCAATGGAGAGCAAGTTAACAGGGTTTGGCTAATATATTCCATCATCAAAAACACAGTGTTTTGTTTTGCCTGCAAAGTTTTTGGAAGTGCTACTTCTCAGCTTTCAAATACGCAAGGGTATTCTGACTGGCAGAACCTGAGCAAGACTTTGACCTCTCACGAGAAATCCAGCAATCATTAAAGAACTGTGCATCTTGGCGTGAACTCTCATTATGTTTACAGTTAAACAAAACCATTGATGCAGAACATGAAAGGCGTATTTATTATTTGTCACATTTCTATACCGCCCCTCTCAGCCCGAAGGCGACTCGGGACGGTTTACACAGGCAGTCTCTGCCCTCAATACAACACAAACAACAAGGCAACCCCCCAAACCCCATAAATTCAGGCTGAAACTGAGCACTGGCACCAAGTTTTGAAACGCTTACTATGTATTGTTAAGTTCTTGGGGACTCAAGGATGGCATTTTGAGGGAAATGAGACGTAATAATGGCAACTTTCTAAAATTGGTAGAACATATAGCAAAGTTTGATGGTTATATGGCTGAACATGTGAGAAGAATCAGTTCAAGAGAAACACACGTTCACTATTTGAGCAAAAGAATCCAGAATGAGTTTGTTAGTTTTTTTCAGCTAAGATCCAGAGTTACATCTTACAACAACTAAACCAGGCAACGTATTATTCTATTATATTGGACTGCACTCCCGATGTTAGCCACACAGAGCAAATGATGTTGGTGGTAAGATTAATCAAAGTTGAAGAAAATAAAGAATGAGACTTCCGGTGGGCGATCATGGAGGAAGCCACGGTTTGCTAGGGCTCCCAAGCAAACCATCCTGACTCGGCGATTTGGTGGACTCGGACGAGTCCCCCTCTCACCTTGGATCGAAAGGGTGAGTGACGCCAAGCCAGCAGGTCCCTCCGTGGCCCCAGGTATCCCTTTCCCTCAAGGAGGGGGGTCGGGGGGGGGGTCCGGAGGTTTCAGACCGCGGCGTGCGGATCGCGAGCAGGGAAGCGGGGAAAACCCTGCAGAAACTTCCCTGCGCCCACTAAACAACAACAGAGAAGAAACAAGAAAGGAGGGCGAACTGTAAGTCTCTCCAAATCTTAAATAAGAGCTCAAACTCCACTGCCAGAGAGAACATCCCTAAGTGAGCAGGCTTTGCTATAAAAAGCAAGGCCCGAGATAAAAGAATATTGAGTGGCAGATGCTGCACTCCCCCAGCTGTATTTTTTAAATATTAAGAAACAAAAAAGATTAACCAGGAGGTTAAGAACAGATTGGATTCTGGATAAAGAAAGGAATCTAAACCGGCCGCCAATCGGGAAGATAAAAGGGACTAATAGAATTTAATTCTTTTAAAGAACAAAGAGTCATTAATTATATCAAATATAAATTGGCGAATTAAGAAGCTGCAAAGTGGTAGAACCAGAAGAACCAGAAGAACCAAGAAACAAGATGGACCTGACCTTGAGAAGATTTGTTTAGGCTACGATCTCCCCTTCTTGTAAACAAAGAGCGAGCTGAAGAGGCCGTACCTCCTTTGGGGGCAGAGAAGAGAAGATCGGAGAAGGAAGGGAAGGAATATGAGCAAACCTCACCCCCAACCATAGAGAGGAATTCAGCGGATAGAGCGAACATAGAGGGGAAGTGACCAGACGGATCATAAAGGCAAGGGACAGGAAGCCGGAAGTGAATTTAAGGGAGAAACCATAGAGCTGGGACAACCATAGAGAAACATCGAGCAAGCGAGCGGTTTTCTTCAATTGATCGACAACAAATAACGAGGACGAGAAGTAGACGAGGGGGACGACACTGTTGGCGATCGGTAGTCCGGAGAGGCTGCGGTCGGAGCAGCGGGATCCCAGGACCAAATAGGAGGATTTGACGGGGACGAGGTGCTGACGGGGCCGGCGGACCAGGAAGAGAAGTAGACAAATTCGGGGACTGGAAAGATAATTTAGAGAGATAAACTGGAGTGACCTGATTAATTGATTATAGAGAACATCAGACTGAGACTGGGGTTAAGGGGGTACTTTCCTTTTCTTTTTTCTCTCCTTTCTGTTTGGTCTGATATAAAAGGATTATAAGAGGTAGATAAATTGATCAGAGGGGAATTTGGGAATTACTATATTAAAGTAAATTAATTACTAATGGTTGATTGTTTGGAGACAGAATGAAATTGTTTATTATTAATTACTAAAATACTCAAATTACGAATTAATAAGCAAAGAGACTTATAAATTTTTAGACATCTTGTGAAGAGAAACACCTATTATTTGATAATACCCAGGTGAATGAACTACTGTATTCTACCTAATTGATTTAGAATTGATTGATTGAGTGGGATCCAGAGAACCTGTTGGGGACAAATGTAATGAAATGATGATAGATGGGATAATTGCGATCAAATAGGGGTTAAGAGGTGGCAGAGGATTATATTGATTATTGTTAGTATTAAATAATCAGGAGCAATGGCTGCTTCCAAAGGAAACACTAAGGATATCAAAGGAGTGCAGAAGAGAAGCTCCTTCTCAGGCCAAGGCCCAGAAGAGGAATGTATCAAAGAAATGTTTAAAGAGATACAAAGAGATATCCAAAAGCTATCTGTAAAACAAGACAACTTCAAACCCTGACAGAGAAACTGGAATCCCAACAAAGGGCCACACAAGAGGATATGAATACTATGAAGAAAGAATTAAAGGAAGAGTGGAGTACAACGAAGAAAGAGATGACAGAAACTCTCCAAGATGTCAAACAACTGAAAATAGACCAATCAGTAATGGAAAAAGTTCAGAAGAAATCTCAGAAGGTAGAAGCCATGGAAAAAAGAAGTTTCACCATGGAAAAGACCCAAGAGACTGGAACATAGAGAGATGGAACATCAGCTTCGCTTTAGGAATATTCCGGAATCGGAGGGAGAAGATGTAAGAGCAACAATAATACTGTTGATTTCAAACCTAATGGAAAATCCCGAAAGGGAAGTAGATAGGGAGGTGGGCAAAACCAAACTACCGTATTTTTCGCTCCATAAGACAGTTTTTTTCCTCCCAAAGTAGGATGAAAAATCAGCCGCGTCTTATGGAGCGAAGATGCAGGCAGGGAGGGGGGGCGCTGGAGCAGAGGGGGGCAGCGATATACTCACCAAAAGTGTCCCGGACAGCCTGTCTCGCTTCGCCGTCCAGGGGAGGTCTTCATCTGGAGACCGCCGCCTCTGTCGCCGCCTCTCCTCTTCTCTGGTCCGTTGCGGCGGCGGAGGGCGGACTGGATGGAGAGGACGGGGGGATGTGACGCAAGCGCCGTGTCACGTATGGCGCCGGCGCATGCGCAGTACGGCGCTTGTAGTCCAACTACACTTCCCATCATACAGTAGCCAGCCCCCACAATAGTGCCTTGGGCAGATGGCAGCTCTTGATGACAGTTCTTTCATTACATTTTTGTTGTAGAACACTACCGTAGTCTCCTGCTGCATCCAATTTTACAAAGATGTCAAAGCAGAAAAGGCTAAGCTATAAAATCCCATTTAAACTGGAGGTAGTAAAATACGCCAAAGAACATGGAAACAGGGCAGCTGAAAGACAGTTTGGGCCACCTCCAACTGAAAAAATGATACGGGAATGGAGGAAACAGGAGGAAGCACTGCAAAAAGCAGATAAAAGCAAACACACTTTTCGTGGGCATACTGCAAAATGGCCACAGATAGATGTGGAAATGAAAGAGTGGATCATACATCACAGGAACAATGGATTATCAGTCTCCACGAAAATGATAAGATATGAAGCCAAGCGTCTTGCTGCAGAGAAAGGCATTGATGACTTTACTGGATCAGCATCATGGTGCTACAGGTTCATGAGAAGATCTGGCCTTGCTATGCGCACCAAAACTAGAATTGCGTGAAAACGTCATGGCAAGCCGTGAAGGATGAAACGGTTGTAAGTTCCTTCAAGAAATGTGGAATCAGTAATGCCTTGAATGGTTCAGAGGATGATGTCTTTTATGAAGACCCTGACACCAGTGATAGTGAGCCACTGAGCGTGACAAGTTCGGACAGTTGTGAGGAATTTTTGGGATTTCCCAATGACTAGAGACCTTATCTTTTACAGTAATGATGGTTCTTAATGCTGCTGTTGGCTATTGTTCATGTTAAGTTATTCTGTTATTGTAATAAATATTTTAGCCCACTTTTTGGCTCAAAATATTTTTTCTATTTTCCTCCTCTAAAATCTAGGTGCGTCTTATCAGCAGGTGCGTCTTATAGAGCGAAAAATACGGTAACTATGCCAAAAAGAACAAGACACCACGTGATGTAATAGTCCATCTCATTCGGACGAGATTTAGAGATGAGGTTTGGAGGAGAAGTAATACCAACACAATCAGCTACAAAGAAGCGAAAGTGCTGGTGCTCCGGGAATTCCCAATAGCGGCATTAAACCGAAGAAGGAAGTACTTCTTCTTAACAACTGAACTTAAACGTCTAAACATTCGGTTTAGATGGGAAAGAATAGAGGGAATATTGGTGTCATACAAAGAGGAGAGACTATGGCTTACCTCAGAAGACAAAGCCAGAGAATTTTACAAAAGACTGGAGAAGGAGAAAAAAATAAGAACCCCTCTCAGTTCAGCTGAACGAGACAAACAGAACAAACCCAAGAGGAAAAGATTTAGTACCCCTGAATACCAAGGTGCAGCGTCAGCAAGTGCCTCAGCGCCCGACCCACCTGACAAAGAAGGAGAGGAAGAAGAAGACACAGATTTAGATGAATTAATGAATAGAGACCAAAATGAGTAGTTTTGTACAGCAATTGAGAGTTTACTCTAACAATGTAAATGGATTAAATTCGCCAAATAAACGAAAACAGATTTTCAAACAAATAAAGAATGGGAAATTTAATGTGGTGGCACTACAGGAAACATATATTAGTCAAAAACATATCTCGTATTTAACACATAAAAAATGAGGACAATTATACTTCTCCTCAGCCCCAGAAAAGAAAAGAGGGGTGGCCCTTTACATTGATGAAAATATGAAATCTGAATTTCTCTTTAGAGATGAAGATGGCAGAATGGTGGCAATAAAGTTTACAATAGGAATGGAGACAATTTTGGTATGTAACATATATGCCCCTAATGCCTCCAAAAAGAAATTTACAGAAACTTTGACAGAAAAGTTAATTAGTGAACATTGTGACCACCTAATAATATTGGGGGATTTTAACGGAGTGATGGATAAGAAGAAAGATAAAACAAAGAGATCTAAAAAGACAACCCCAGATGCTGGTCGAGAATAGATATGATTTGGACAACAAAATCATTAACAACGAAAGTGCAAGAAATTAAAATAAATCCTAGAGATCTGTCTGACCATGGTGCTATAACAATGACGATTAACCAGAGAAGAGGCTCGCGGAAATGGAGGTTAAGTGAAAACTTGCTGAAAACTGAAGAGGATATTAAACTATACAAAGAGAGGACAAAGGAATACTTCCACCACAACATTACAGAGAAAATAAAAATACAGACGGTCTGGGATGCATATAAAGCAGTGATGAGAGGCCATCCTATACAACAAAACTCAGCTAGGAATAAACAAAGGAGATTAAAGTTAGTAAAGATTGAGGAGTACTGTAAAGATTGTTAGAGTACTGCAGATTAAAACAAAATCCAGGGAAGAAAATTAAAAAAACCTGGGAATAATAAGAAAAGAGAAACACAACCTGGAAGTTGAACAAATGACAAAACAAATGAAATACATCAAACAGAACTCCTTTGAAAACGCGAATAAAATAGGGAGATGGCTAGCAAGGAGGTTAAGGAAGAAAAGGCAATCCCAGCAAATCGTCAGAATGAAAAAAGGGGAAGAATATACAGTATAGTGGAAGACAAGAAGATTAAAAAAGAATTCCTACTCTTTTATCAACATTTGTACACTCAGGAGCAAGTTAAAGAGGAAGAAATAATGGACTATTTAGGAGATCTGAAGCTAGAGAAAATTACTGATGACCAACGTCAAAGATTGAACAGGGAGATAACAGCCGAAGAAATTAAAAAAGCAATCAAGAACCTAAGAAATGTCAAAGCACCAGAACCTGATGGTTATACAGCATGCTTTTACAAATCCATGCAGGAGGAAATATTCATTATTTCTTTCAGGACTAAGACTAAGGCACTTACTGAAAAAGAGATTCCAGACTCATGGAGATCAGCAGATATAACAATCTATTATATAAATGGGTTCATGTCATGTGATGTATCCCTCAAACAAAGAAACCTTACAACGCAGATACACAATACTTGCCAATAGAAATAGGCCTCAAGCAAGGTACGTTTGTAGCAAAGAAATTTCCCCCCAAAACCTAAAAGCCCCCCAAAACAACGAGTAAAAATAAAACTACATTTACCAGCATCCTCCGGGGCAGCCAAAGACTCACCCAGCCTCTACATTCTGAACATGATTGGCTGCCAATAAGGGCTGATTTGCATAACTGCTGCACTGGCCAGCCAACATGAAAATTCCACTCCGTTCTGAGCAGCCCTCCAGCTGCTTTGGAAAATGGGGGTCTTGGGCAGGGAGGACATCAGTCCGAGGAAGAGGGACCGGCCCCCTTAGTTGGGACCCCTTCCTCGGAGGATGTGCCCATATCCTCTTGCACCGAGGATACTTCTCAACGGGTGGTAGGAGGGGGGCTTCTTGTAGTGGGCGATTCGATTGTCAGGAACATAGAAAGCTGGGTTTGTGATGGATGTGATGACCGCATGGTAAATTGCCTGCCGGGTGCAAAGGTTGCGGACATCACGAGGCATCTAGATAGGCTGGTAGATAGTGCCGGGGTGGAGCCAGCAGTCGTGGTACACATCGGTACCAATGACATTGGGAAGGCCAAACGGATGGTCCTGGAAGCCAAATTTAGGTTGCTAGGTAGAAGATTAAGGTCCAGGACCTCAAAGGTAGCATTCTCGGAAATTCTACCGGTTCCACGCGCAGGGACAGCCAGACAGGCAGAGCTCAGGAGCTTCAATGCGTGGATGAGGCAGTGGTGTCGAGAGGAAGGCTTTAGATTTGTTAGGAACTGGGGACATTTTCGGAAAGCCAAACCTTTACAAAAGGGACGGGTTACACTTGAATAAAAAATGGAACCAGACTGCTGGCAATTAATATTAAAAAGGCTTCAGAGCAGCTTTTAAACTGATTCCTAGGGGAAAGTCGACAGGAGCTGGGCAGCTTCCGGTTCGAGAGGGTGAAATGCCAAGTATGGAGGATGAAATTTACGCAAAAACGGCTGAGTCAACAGAAAAGATAGAAAGTAGCCAAGAGGTAGGACATGGCAGGCCTTCTACAAATTCTCATAAACAGCCAAAGTTGAAAGGGCATCAGAGCAATAAATATAAATGTCTGTACGCAAACGCTAGAAGCCTTCAAACAAAAACAGGAGAGTTGGAATGTTTGGCAAAAGAAAAAAATATTGATATTATTGGCATAACAGAAACCTAGTGGACAGAGGAAAACAATTGGGACACAAAGATTCCAGGTTATAAACTGTACAGGAAAGACAGGAGAGGGAAAAACGGTGGCGGTGTGGCCTTGTACATAAATGAAGAGCTAGAATCTCATGAATTAGAATTTCAAGAAAATTCAAACTCACCTACAGAAACATTGTGGGTAAAAGTCCCAGGACAAAAAACTAATCTAGCATTAGGGATCTGCTATCGCCCTCCCAACCAAACTCCAGAGGCAGACTGCTATCTGGAAAATGAAATTAAACAGGCCTCAAAAAGCAATAAATTAGTCATAATGGGGGACTTCAACTATCCCCGAATAGATTGGCTAAATTCTTGTTCTACGCATGAAAGAGAGACAAGGTTCCTCGACATGCTAGCCGATTATTCCCTTGAGCAGATGGTCATGGAACCAACCAGGGAAAGGGATCCTGGACTTGGTGCTAACTAATGAACAAGATCTCGTTCAAGATGTCCTTGTAACTGAGCCCATAGGTACCAGTGACCACAACACAATAACCTTCAACTTAAGTTTGGATAGCAAACTGTCAGTGAAAACTAACACAGAGACCTTAAATTTTCACAAAGGGAATTTCACCAAAATGAGAAAAATAGTAAAGAACAAACTATAAGGAACAGTAAAAAAAAATCAAATCCCTCCAGAATGCTTGGAAACTGTTTAAAAATACTTTAAAACAAGCCGAACTAAAATGCATTCCTAAAATAAGAAAGAGGCCAGGAAAGTCCAAGAGGACATCGGTATGGCTTACAAATGAAGTAAAAGATGTGATTGGAAAGAAGAAAAACTCATTTAAGAAATGGAAGGCTCTTCCTACTGAGGAGAACAGAAAGGAACACAAGCTCTGGCAAACTAAATGCAAAGCAACCGTCAGGAAAGCCAAGAGAGATTTTGAGGCACATATAGCTAAGAATATTAAAAAAATAGCAAAAACTTCTTTAAGTACATCAGAAGTAGAAACCCAACTAGAAAAGCAGTTGGGCCACTTGAAAAATGGTAAGAAAGGGACAATAAGTGAAGACAAGGAGATTGCTGAGCGGCTAAACGACTTCTTTGCCTCCGTTTTCACACAGGAGGACAGACAACATATACCTGCAGCTGAGTCAGTTTTTTCAGGGAGGGAATTAAATGAATTAAACCAGCTAGAGATAAACAAGGAAGATGTTCTCACATGCCTTACTAAACTAAATGTCAACAAATCACCAGGGCCAGATGGCATCCACCCCAGAGTTCTTAAGGAACTCAAGTGTGAAATTGCTGAACTTCTAGCTAAGATATATAACCTTTCTCTAAGATCAGGCACAGTACCCGAGGACTGGAGGGAGGCAAATGTAACTCCGATCTTCAAGAAAGGATCCAGGGTGATCCAGGAAATTATAGGCCAGTTAGTCTAACCTCAGTTCCAGGCAAAGTGATGGAAACCATTATTAAAGAAAAAATTACTAAGCACATAGAAGAACAGGCATTGCTGAAGGAAAATCAACATGGTTTCTGCAAAGGCAAATCATGTCTTACTAACTTGTTAGAATTCTTTGAGGGTGTAAATAAACACATAGATAAAGGGGACCCAGTCGATATTGTTTACCTTGACTTTCAAAAGGCTTTTGACAAAGTCCCTCACCAAAGGCTCTAAATAAGCTCTTCAGCCATGGAATCAGAGGACAGGTCTTGTCCTGGATTGGAACCTGGCTAAACTGTAGGAAACAAAGGGTGGTAATAAACGGACATTTCTCTGGGTGGAAAGAGGTGAGAAGTGGCGTACCCCAAGGTTCAGTTTTGGGTCCGTTACTTTTTAATTTATTCATTAATGACCTGGATGTAGGAGTGAATTCTGAGGTAGCAAAGTTTGCAGACGACACTAAATTGTTCAGGGTAGTTAAAAATGAAACTGACTGTAAAGAGCTCCAGAAAGATCTCTCGAAATTGAGTGAATGGGCAACAAAGTGGCAAATGCATTTTAACCTAAACAAGTGTAAAGTCATGCACATCGGGGCAAAGAACCCCAAATACACTTATCAACTGATGGGATCAAAGCTTTCTGAGACAAACCAGGAAAGGGATCTTGGGGTTTTGGTGGACAGCTCAATGAAGATGTCAACCCAGTGCGCTGCAGCAGTGAAAAAAGCAAATTCTATGCTTGGCATGATCAGGAAGGGAATCGAAAATAGGTCGGCAAATGTTGTATTGCCTCTCTACAAATCTATGGTGAGGCCACATCTGGAGTACTGTGTACAATTCTGGTCACCGCACCTCAAGAAGGATATAACGGAACTGGAAAAGGTACAAGAAGGGCAACAAAAATGATCCAAGGGATGGAGCGGCTCCCTTATGAAACCAGGTTGCAACGCCTTGGTCTTTTCAGCCTTGAAAGACGGCGTTTAAGAGGTGACTTGATCGAAGTGTATAAAATCATGCATGGGATAGAAAAGGTGAATAAAGAAAAATATTTTCTCTGTCACACAACACTAGGACTAGAGGGCACTCCCTGAAGCTCCAAGGTAGGAAAGTTAGGACTAATAAAGGGAAATATTTCTTCACCCAGAGGGTCATTGGGTTATGGAACTCACTTCCAGAGGAGGTTGTGACAGCTGTCAGCCTGGACAGCTTCAAGGCAGGATTAGACAGATTCATGGATACCAAGGGAATCAGTAGTTACTGAAATGGACATCCAAGTGCCACCTCTGTGTTGATGGAGGCAGGCAGGATTTCCCCGGGTACTGGTTGTGGGGGGTCGGGAGCAGGTGAGGGTTTTGCCCTCCTTTCTGCTAGAGATCCCTGTGGACAACTGGTGGGCCACTGTGTGACACAGAATGCTGGACTAGATGGGCTGAGGTCCGATTCAGCATGGCTCTTCCTATGTTCTTAATATAAAAACCCAAAAAACATTCAGCATTAAAATACATTTAAATACAATTAACATTAACACATCATACACATTCATTTAAGATAAAAACAGTGTTCCGTCCATAAAAAGAGCATTGAGCCATATCCACCAACTTGCCATTAAAATCCAGTCCAAAGTGCTGCCTTGTGCTAGTGTGCAAACGGCTGGTCTCACAGCCAGGATTTCACTTTTTTCCTGAATGCCAGGAGGGAGGGAGTTGAACGTATGTCGCTAAGAAGCGCGTTGCACAGACGGGGAGCCACCACCGAGAAGGCCCTCTTGTCCCCACCAACCGCATTTGCGAAGTTGGCGGGAGCGAGAGCAGGGCCTCCCCGGAAGATCTTAAGTTACGAGGTGGGACGTAGCGGCAGATGCGTTCGGACAAGTAAGCTGGGCCAGAACCACCGTATAGAGCTTTAAAGGTCAAAACCAGCACTTTGAATTGAGCCCGGAAGTGGGCAGGCAGCCAGTGGAGCTGACACAACAGGGGGGTGGTATGCTCCCTGTATGTAGCTCCGGTTAGTAATCTGGCTGCTGCCCGTTGGACTAGTTGTAATTTCCGAACTGTCTTCAAAGGCAGCCCCACGTAGAGTGCGTTGCAGTAATCTATTCGGGATGTGACCAGAGTGTGGACGACCGTAGCCAGATCAGACTTCCCAAGGTACGGGTGCAGCTGGCGCACGAAAAGCTCCCCTGGCCACCTCCGAGACCTGGGGTTCCAGGCTCAGCGATGAATCCAGGATCACTCCCAAGACCAAGTTCAGGGAGTGGTTTCCACATGGTACATAAAAGGCTCTAGGATTCAAATCAAGGATCCTCCTCTGGACTCCAACATGCTTTCCCTTCATTGCAGAACCATTGTCATAGCCCTGGCATCTCATGGATTTCAAAGGAATTTTCCGTTCCTCCAACTCTTTGAGTAATACTTCTTTTTTAAAAAAAGTAATTTTATTGGAATTTTAGATAAAAACAAGTACAAAAAGGAAAAACAACCAACAAACAAGCATTGGAGGGTATACAGTTACCCTCCGTCGAAATAGGAATGTATAGGGAAAGTTATAGTGGTGTGTCAGGGAGTGGAAGATGAGATATCAGGTTAGAAGGGTAAAGCAAGCAGGGTAGAGAGACCAGGAAAGAAAGAGAGAGGGGAACAGATTGTAAGGCGTGAACTGTGAAAGAAAAAGTTATAGAAGGACAAGACATTTTCGTTGATGCAATGTGCATCCTTCTTGCTATCTTTCTTCTTCCGGGACTCCTGGGGGACAAAGGAGGGGAGAGAAAAAGACATATAATATTAATTAATACTTTCTTAGTTAACCATTTAAGTATCCTCCAAATCCAAATCGAAATTCCATTCTTTTTTGCAATATTTTTTAATTAGCTCAAAGTCACTTGTGTCATTTGCATTTGGCCTTTCTCTATTTCTTAATTTTTTAGTGAAGCTCTCCATTTGGATTAATTCCATTATTTTTAGTATCCACTCTTCTTTAGAAGGATTATGTAGAGATTTCCAATATTTTGCCAGAATCGGTTTTGCGGCTGTTGTTAATAAAATAAATTTTTCCTCCACTTTATTTAGATTACTGTCCACTATGCCCAGTAAAAAAGAATCTGGTTTTTTAATGATTTCCCCCCCAGGATTTTTTCTATTTCGGCATGAATCATACACCAATATTGCTTTGCCCTTCTGCACAGCCACCATAAATGGAAAAACGTCCCGTTCTTTTCGTTACATGATGTCACGATGCACGGACTTGACCGGCCCCTTAATCACACACACAGAGACGGACTGAAGGCTAACTACTTTATTGAATATAAAAACAGTTCAAAAGATATTGTCCGAAAGAATAGCAAAGCAATCCAATAAGGCTTGAAGTAACAATGTCCAAAACAACGTAGCAAACTGTAATCCAAAGGCTTGGCAAGGCTCCGCGCTACAATGCGGATCAGGAACAAGGCAAGGCAAAGGCAAGGCAAGACTTGATGACCACTAGCTAGCTTAGCTCCGTGGACCCACTTCGCTTCACGCCTATTCAGGTGAGACGTGGCCGAAGCACTGGGGATTCGTTCCTACGCCTGGTATACTTAATCGTTCGGCCGAGGTCCCCGACGCTCTAGGCCCCGTCGTCTCCAATCTCTGCTGACGGACCTCGGCCTGTCTAGGCTGCGGTGCCAACCCCTCCTCCCAGACTCAATGCTACTTCTATCAAAGGTTCGACCTTGTCTCTCAGCAGCTGGGTCTCTATCTCCATGAGAGCTCTCCTCCCCAGAATCTTCCCAGCTGCTTTCAACCATGTTTTCACTCAAAAGCTCCTGTGACCCCCCCCCCCCCCGGATGCTCATAACTCCCGCTATCGCTATCTTCCATTTGCACCTGGTTATCTATGTCTACGTCAGGGCCAAAACACAGTTCTTCCCATGCCAAGCTCTCTGTGGGCGGAGGCCCACTGATGGGAAACTGTCCTTCTCCCCAATCTTCCAACTCATCCTCTGAATCCGGTTCTGCAGCTGCAGGGCCTAATGCTAATGGGACCCCGGGTCCTAGCCCCTGCTCTCCAGGCACAAACGAGAACTGGTGTGCTACACATGACCAGCAATTTGGTTTAACTTTTTTATACATTTTAGCCAATTTCATTGGTGACATATACCATCTGTATATTCCCTTTATCCAGCTCTCCTTATAGCTATAGCTGTAGGAGACATTAACATTATTTTTCCAAATCTTTTTCCAGGTTTCCATATTTATCCTATATCCCAAATTCCTTGACCATTTCTTCATGTGATCCTCCATATTATTTGCATTTTCCCCTTCCAAAAGTACTTTATAGATCTTACTTACTAGTTTTTGTTTTTCCTTTACTAAGAGTTCTCCTAGTTCATTGTCTATCTGTGCAAATCCTTTTTTTCTATCTTCCCTGAAGATATTTCCCACTTGTATATAAGGAAACCAGTTCATGTTATTATTTTCAGCTTCCATTTGTGGTTTTGATTTTAATACGTAATCTGTGCCATCCCATGTGAGCAGGTCTTTATAATTAGTCCATGTTGTATCGTCTAACTGCCTAATCCTAAACGCTTCTATGGGGGAGATCCATAGGGGCAGGCTTGGGCATATTTTATTTCTGTGCTTTATCCAAATTTTTAACAGTGAATTCCTAATGTAATGGTTTTTGAAGTTAGCATCTATTTTCACTTTATCATAAAAGAGATAAGCATGAAAACCAAACTGAATATCCCATCCCTCCAAATTAAGCAATCTATTGTCGGTTAACGTACACCATTCTTTTACCCATGTTAAGACATTTGATTCATAATATAATTTCAGGTTTGGTACCCCCACACCGAATCAGACTTGGTTGCAATTCCTTCACAGGGACTTTATTAGAGTATTGTTCCGATCCCATGAGTCTTCCAGTGCAGAATGAGGGCCTCCTGCACCTGTCCCTGATGAATTTCTCAGACGTTGAGGAAGACCAGGGCACTCCCTCCAAGGTGACTCGGCCGAAGCACACCACGAAGCTGCTCCCCGACCGGACGCGGGCGGCGAGGGACAAGGCCAACCAAAAGCTGGTGGACTTCATCGTCAAGACCCAAAGGGCCGAGGGGCACCTCCAGGCCGTCCTGCGGCGACAGAAGTCCTCGCGGTGGCTGGCCCAATTCCTCCCCCGCCAGCGGCACATCAAGTACATAGAGATCTACCTGGAGGACGATGCCCAGCAAGATCTGGTCTTCCACTATTTGGAAGGGGTTTATCGCCGAACGCGTGACAAGATCCTACCGAGCTTCTGCAGGGACAGAATCCGCTTCATTTTGGATGTCCTCTTCCCAGAGGTTAGGAATGCAGCCCGGGGGTGGGCTTTCCAAGGACAAGCAATAGCCTTAGACAAGGGGGACACCATTGTTTTCCTTTGAAATGTTTCTCAATGGTTGTTTGGATCACCAGAAGGGATGTGTGTGGTGGTATGTGCCTTCCAGTTGTTTCCAACCTACGGTGAATGTGTCGTCAGGTTTTCAGGGCAAGATTAATAATAATTATTTACATTTTTATACCTCAGAGTTTTATAGACTCAGAGCTGCTTACAAGTTATTAGGATTTCACAAAGTTATATGTACCTACCGGTATATACAATACATTGTTTTCTTAGAGAAGGAAAATTATGATTTCAAACCCGGGCAGATGGTGCTCGTCTAACCCTGTAAGGTCAACCATCTAAGAGAAGGAAACTCGAACCAAACCTACGACCTGAGGACCTCGCTGCCACCGTCCAAGCTTGCTAGGCCCCGGCAGACGAACCTTTGGTTTAAAGGGTGAGGCCAGTTCTGTGCACGCTGCGCTCCACCAGAAAAAATCCATTGCACAGGCTCGAAGGACACATCCAACTTCCAAAAAAAGCCCTGTAGCGATAGGCAAGGGACGAAACGGCAGGTGTAAAGATGCACTGGAAGCCGCAGACCCAACCCTGCATGCAGGCGGTTCAGGACTTTGGTCGCTCGAGACTGACCCAGGAGATGACAGTCTTGTTCGGCAGCATCCTGAACGACCAAGCAGCCTTTTTAAAGGAGAGCACTGCTTGCTCCATAGTGAGAGGGGCCTAGAAAAGGTGGCCTAACGAAAGCTCATCCCCGTCTACCTGGTTGTCTAGCCGCGGCCAACGGGCATCTTCCGATGCGGTCGAACAAAGACAAAGAAACAAAGGCCAACACCTGCCTGCAAAGGTGCAAATAGACTGACACTTGCATGCTGGAACATCAGAACCATGCAAGATTCTGCAGATAGTGGACGTCCTGAGCGTCGCTCTGCTCTAATAGCCCATGAACTATCACGGCTTAACATTGACATCGCTGCTCTTAGTGAAGTTCGTCTCCATGAGGAAGGCAGCCTTAAAGAACACGGTGCCGGCTACACACTCTACTGGTCTGGCAAACCCAAAACTGAGAAACATCTTTCAGGAGTAGGCTTTATGATTAAAAATTCCATCGCCTCTAAACTCGAAACGTTGCCGACAGGTCACTCTGATCGCATTATCTCCTTACGCCTCCCACATGCTGTTCTCTTCAGTATATATGCCCCAACTATGCAAGCTGACCCTGTGGAGAAAGACAAATTCTACTCAGACCTACGCCACCTCATACAAAAGGTCCCTGCAAAAGAAAAAATCATTATCCTTGGTGATTTCAATGCCAGAGTAGGAAAAAACTTTGAAGCCTGGAAAGGTGTATTAGGCAAGCACGGTGTTGGAAACTGTAATGATAATGGGCGCCTTCTGCTAGAGTTTTGTGCAGAACAGCAGCTGACTATTACAAACACCATCTTTCAGCAGAAAGATAGCTTGAAGACCACCTGGATGCATCCCCGATCCAAGCAGTGGCACCTCATTGACTATGTTTTAGTGCGCCAGAGAAACATTCGTGATGTCCGTCATACTCGAGTGATGCCCAGTGCAGAATGTCAAACAGACCATCGCCTTGTAAGATGTAAACTAAATCTACATCTTAAGCTCAAACCTAAGAGACAACTTCCAGGCAAATCTGCAAGCAAAACTTGAAGACCACCCTACAAATTCTTCTCCTACAGTGCTTTGGCAACACATCAAAAACAGTATCCTGCAGTCTGCTGAAGAATCCCTAGGATTCTCCCTCAAGAAAAACCAAGACTGGTTTGATGAAAACAACCAAGAGATCCAGGAGCTGTTGGCAAAGAAGAGAACCACTCACCAGGCATTCCTCACCCAGCCATCTTGCCATGTAAGAAAAACAGCCTTTCGTCTCACATGTAGTAAACTCCAACAAAAACTCTGAGACATTCAGAACAAGTGGTGGATTGATTTAGCAGAAAAGACACAACGTTGTGCAGATCTCGGTGATCACAGTGGTTTTTATGAAGTTCTCAAAGCAGTGTTTGGACCTACTTATCAGGTCCAAAGCCCCTTATACAGTACAGATGGTCAAACACTAATTACTGATAAAACCTCCATCCTGAACCGATGGGCTGAACATTTTCAGAGTCTCTTCAATGCCAACCGAGTAGTCCAAGGTTCAGCTATACAGCAATCAATGAAAAATGAACTGGACACCGCTCCCACTCTGGAAGAGACCATTGAGGCCATACAGCAGTTGAAAAATGGCAAAGCAGCCGGGATCGATGGAATCCCACCTGAAGCTTGGAAACAGGGAGGTCATGTACTTCATGCTAAATTCCACGAGCTCCTTGTGAGTTGCTGGGAAAAAGGTGAACTGCCATCAGATCTCCGTGATGCAGTTATCATCACCCTGTATAAGAAAAAGGGAACAAAATCCGATTGCTCAAACTATCAAGGTATAACACTGCTCTCCATTGCTGGCAAAATCCTTGCAAGGATATTCCTGAACAGATTAGTTCCTGCTATTGCAGAAGAACTTCTCCCGGAAAGCCAATGCGGCTTCAGAGCAAATAGGAGCACCACAGATATGGTTTTTGCCCTTAGACAACTGCAAGAGAAATGTAGAGAGCAGAACAAAGGACTCTATGTAACATTTGTTGACCTCACCAAAGCCTTCGACACTGTGAGCAGAAAAGGTCTGTGGCAGATCCTGGAATGTCTAGGATGTCCCCCCAAATTTCTCAAAATGATTATCCTGTTACATGAGGGCCAGCGCGGTCAAGTCAGATATGGCGATGCTCTCTCGGAGCCCTTTCTCATAACTAATGGAGTGAAACAAGGTTGTGTTCTTGCACCAACCCTATTTACTATCTTCTTCAGCATGATGCTCCAAAGGGCTACGGCAGACCTACAAGAAGAAGACGGCATATATATACGCTATCGTACTGATGGCAGCTTGTTCAACTTAAGCCGCCTGAGGGCTCGCACAAAGACTCTAAACTATCTAGTCCGTGAGCTGCTTTTTGCTGACGATGCTGCCCTTGTCGCCCATTCAGAAGCAGCCCTGCAGCGCCTCACATCCTGCTTTGCAGCAGCTGCAGAACTGTTTGGGCTGGAAGTCAGCCTGAAGAAAACAGAAGTCCTCTACCAGCCCACACCACAGGAAGAACACCATCATCCTCACGTCAGCGTAGGCAAATCTGTGCTTAGGTCCGTTCAGCAGTTCACCTACCTGGGAAGCATCATCTCTTCAGACGCCAAGATTGACAAAGAGATAGATCACAGATTATCAAAGGCATATAGTGCATTCGGAAGGCTTCACAAAAGAGTCTGGAGCAACAAGCACCTGAGGCAAAGCACCAAAATCAGTGTGTACAGAGCTATCATACTGTCTATTCTCCTATATGGGTCTGAAACATGGGTCACCTATCACAAACACCTACGACTCCTCGAACGCTTTCATCAGCGCTGTCTTCGCACAATCCTAAATATACACTGGACCGACTATGTGACGAATGTTGCTGTCCTTGAGCAAGCAGGGATCACCAGCATTGAGGCCATGCTATTGAGAACACAGCTGCGCTGGGCAGGGCACGTCTCTAGGATGGAGGACCACCGCCTCCCAAAGATACTACTCTATGGTGAACTCGCCACGGGTCAGCGCAAGAGAGGCGCCCCCAAAAAGAGATATAAGGACTCCCTGAAACAACATCTCAGGCTCCGCCAGATTGATCACCAACAATGGTCTACCCTGGCCTCACATCGGGAGACATGGAGAAGCACTATCCACAATGCTGCGGCCTCTTTCGAGAAGACACGCCGAATGGGTCTCGAAGAGAAACGACAACACAGAAAGAACCGCAACTTGGAAACAACATTACCCAAGAAGACTTTCTGCTGTGCTTTCTGCAACCGGACTTGCCTATCTCAGATTGGCCTTTTTAGTCATCAACGCGCTTGTAAAAAGCGTGGGATGAATCCTTCCTGAATCTTCGTTCACGAAGTAATGCCGAGAGACACCCCCAAACCTCCTTTTTCCTCCAATCTTTGGAGTATTTTCATTTTAACTTGGGGTTCCCCCCCAAATAAATTTAGAGATTTCTCTGTTCCATGAATTAAATTGGCTTTCTTTTTTTATAATCGGCAAATTAGCATATAAAAAGTTCATTTTTGGGAGGACCATCATTTTAATACATGCGATCCTTCCAAGCAACGACAAATTTAACTTCCCCCATTTCACTAATGAATTACTAATTTCTCTCCATTTTGGCTCATAATTATTTTTGTACAGCTGTGAGTTTTTAGCAGTCATGGATATTACCAAGTATTTTACTTAATGTGTTATTTTAATTCCTGATAATTCCTCCAGATCTTGTTTTTCGTGATTGCTAAGATTCTTTACTAGGATTTGCGTTTTGTCTTTATTTATTTTAAATCCAGCGCTCTTACCAAATCTTTCGATCTTCTCTAGCCACTGTAAGATCGAATCGTTAGGATTTTCCAGAATCTGCACCAGATCATCTGCAAATGCCTGTATTTTAATTTTTTCTTTTTTAATTTGCAAGCCTTTTATGTTGTCATCGTCTCTTATATCATTTAAGAGTAATTCTAATATTAAAATAAAAAGTAAAGGGGAGAGTGGGCACCTTTGTCTCACTCCCTTGTATATTTCGATTTTCTCTTATTTTTTTTGCATTTACTATAATTTTAGCCTTCTGCTCTGAGTATATTGCTCCAATTATATTTTTAAAATTATGTCCCATGTCTAATTCATTTATTAACAGCTGTAGAAAACTCCAGTTAACTTTGTCGAACGCTTTTTCCGGGTCGACAAAGATAAATGCCACCTTTCTATTTAATTTTTTTTCATAATCTATAGCGTCCAAAATAGTCCTAACATTGGTGTTTAGTTGTCTTCCTGGCAAAAAACCATTTTGGTCCCTCTTAATCCATTTGTTCATAAATATTTTTAGCCTTTCAGATATTATTGATGCAAAATTTTTATAATCCACATTGAGCAGAGAGATGGGCCTATAGTTTGCAGGTTCGAGAGGGTCTGCTATATACAGTCAAACAATATGCAGCTTTCAGTTTCATCAGCTAGATGCTGAGTCCATATAATAATAATAATCAGGAACATCCAACATAGATACATCTATAATACAACAATATAGTGCATACTATCATAGCAATAGACACAAGAATAGGATATAGGGTAGGGGGAAGGCAGTATACATACCAAGGTCAAGTCACTAGGGTCATCACCAAGATGTTCCTGATTATTGATGAGAAGCTACATGTACCCAGAGCCCCGCCCTGAGGAAGTGAAAGACGAAACGGGATTGGGCCCATTTATGGTTACCCGTAGGCGGATCGGAGGCTT